>JAQMYM010000012.1:25984719-25997382 GCA_030014255.1 Parauchenoglanis ngamensis
AGAAAGCAAAAAAAATAAAGAAAAACCTATGAAAAAGAGTAGGTGACCCCAAACTTTTGACCGGTAGTGTATATATCACTTGTTAATAGTTATTACACTACACAGGTGTTGGGCTGTACAGCAAATCTCAGGTTTATATTAATGCGCTTGTTCTAATACACCATTGTTTGTATAGTAACGGCTCATTCATAGTGCCTTTTTTTCTTATGGTAGACACCCCACATTAAAATTTTCTTTTTCCAAAAGATGTGTGTAAATTTCCAATAAGGAGATGTTTATTTAAGGTGTAGGGAAGGAGTCTGCAGTGTTGGTGATTTGTAACAGTCAGAGAGCTAGGTTTTTCCACCATGGTAAAGTCTTCAGGACATGACAGGTTAAGGCTTATTAACTCCAAGACAGGAAAAACAATTGTAATACCTCTAAGTATTTTACTCCTTACGTAGAATATATATTTGCACAACTTATAACAACGAAAAGCAGATTTTAGTGCAATTTCATTTAAGAAAATTTCACTTTGATCAAATCAGGGTTGTTGTTGTTGTTGTTTTTCCTTCATTTGCGGTTGTAATTGACATTCTACTCCATGCCCTGATTACAGATTTCAGATTATAATATACAATGAAAAATTAATATGCTGGTAAATATAATCTATAAATACTAACAATAATTCTGTATATAGCAATATTAACATTAGCATATTCTCCAGCAGTGGTTATGCTACTAGCTAACATTTAACCTCGGCTAATATTATAAGAGAAATTAGTTCTATTTTATAACCAGTGTAATAAATGTGAAGATTTGAAATATCAACAAGCTCTTATTGGAAATCCTAAAATTCAAATGAGGCCCCCTAGTGGCTTGAGCTGTTTAAACCACTTCCATCATTAAAAAAGAAGAAAGGAATATCAATTAAGTTTATATATTTTGCAAGACCTCACCTCTAAGATAGAATAACAACAACAGAGTACAAAACAGAGTACAAACACAAGACGTAAAGACATTTCTTTTACCCTCTTCTGTGAATATTTCTCACACACACACACACACACACACACACACACACACACACACACATTGATCATTGATCACTGATCATTACTCCAGGCTGAATATTTCCCATGACTCCCCACCAAAACAGATGACACACACTGGGAAAAGCTGATAAAGTTGAGCGTGTGGAACAGTCCACTGGGTGCTGGTCTAACGTTATTACTGTAGACTTCTTTCAGCTTGCGCTCTCTCATACACACACTCACAAAAATATATATACACACTTTCTTAATTCAGCCATTGTGTGAGGTGTCAGATAGGCACTATGGGAAATACAGTTGAAGACAGACAGAGAGAGAGAGAGAGAGAGAGAGATTGAGCAAGCTTTCCAGGTTTCTCAGTTGGAATTTGTTTTCTATTAAAGAATTGAATAAGTCATAAAATGACTAGTCTTATTCAAGGCCACTATGAATAATGATGTTGTTTGTTCCCTTTTGATGCAGTGTGTGCGTGCATGCGTATGTGTGTGTGTGTGTGTGTGTGTGTGTGTGAGTGTGTGAGGCAGCCTTTATGGAGCATTAGAAAATAACTGGATGTCTGAAGGATACATAATTGAAAGGGAAGGTTGTGATGTCATACGTCAAGAATTTGACATCTTTCTGACATCAAAAATTCATGGTTTCAAAATTCACAAATGCAAACTTCTTACAAACACAGTACATGTAAATAATTACAAAGCCCGTACCTGAGCACGGCATGATTTTTTCATAGCTAGAAGAAAAACACAACCAAGGACATCCATTGCTTCTAAAACCCCACCAGTTTACTACTAAAGCAAACAACACTCACCTGTTTTTATAAAGTCCGGTGCTGTCATCAATCACTATAATAATAATAATAATAATAATAACAATAAACTTTGCATAAACACTTTGTGTGTTAAGTTATTCTAATTGCTACACAAGGTGTTTTGCTCATTTGACTCCTCTGTTGAGAACAGCGAAGCCTGACTGGAGCATCTGTTGTGAAAATGTGGAGGTGAAAATGAACGAACAGATTGTGCTATTATGCCGCTTATTATCATTGAAAATGATCACTGGATTATATCCAAACTGTACCGGTACATAAGGTAAAAGAAAAGAAAAATAATAACGTGTATTGTCATCATCAGGATCATGTTTTAAAAAAATCTCTCTCCCATGCAGCTCCTATATAGCGGAAAGCTCCAAAGCGCTGACACTGGAGACTCCTTCCATAAATGCTAAACAAACAGAAAGCTTCAACACTTACGAGTGCTTTTAAAACGTCTGGTGAAGAATCCGCCTTGTAGTTTGTTACTATAGAAACGTCCTGAATTAATGAACAATTCCTGACCAATCAGAATTGAGAATCCAGCAGCACTGTGATGTCACTAATACTTTATGTTGCTTGGTTGCAGTTAATGCAAACATCTGAATGGAGCCCTGCAGGACTTTACCTTTACTTCCTTATTGTCAGCGCTTCTACTGAAAAATCGGTGCCCTCGGCGCTGGGGGACTGCGAGAAAAGGGCACCGTGCAGGAAACGCAGAGTCAGCATTCCCACACCACTTCCTCACTGTCATTCTGGAGAAAATGTCTTGCGTTTACAGCAAATGTCCTTTATTCAGCACAGTCTCGGGTTTAATGATATCTCGGGTTGTAATGAGGTTTATCTGCTCTTTATTAACGATATTAGAGTATTTATATAATTAGTGTAACATTACCGTTATGATGCTGTGTTAGGGTTTGTTGGTGAAGTAAGTATTTAACGTTAAAATGAGCTGCAACCTTTTTTGTGGCAACTTTAAGAGCTTTTTTTGGCCCACTTTTTATTTTTCTGAACTGCTTTGCACCACCACTTAAGTCATTTTGTCATCTTCTAAAGGCTCAAAACAACATAAAATAAAACATTTTCCAAGACAATCCTATTGTCTATTAGTTGAAGAGTGCTTTCACATCTATTATTATTATTATTATTATTATTATTATTATTATTATTATTAACCTTTGCTGAGTCCATATAATTGGTTTGGCTGAGATTAACACATAATTAAGTAAACACAGCAGTGAAAAAATGTCCACCGATGAGTGTGTAAGGTCGGCAACGTACTCATAAAACACTGTGTAAGGTTGAAAATGTATTCATAAAACTCCTGGCCATACGCTGGTTATAAAGGTGTACAAACAAAAGTGCATAGAAATGATAGAAATCACCTGAGTAACACTCTGGAGGGCATAAATTAATGACTAAATGATTCGTAAATAAACACTTAACCAAAAAAAGCTGAAACCTCAAAAGTGCAGCACATAGATCACATAAACATACGCAAAGAAAAACAAAAGCAAAACACCAAACACTAATAAACTATTTACATGACGAAACCAACACTTAGTCAAATGTTAACTTCTAACTAACCTTTTTGTGTATCGTGTTTAGTTTGTCGTTTCTATTGTTGTTCCAAATTTCCAGAACTCATGGCAATTCTGCAGTGCTACACGTCCGTCCTTTGGCTTAGTGACGCAGCTCACATGCACCAAAAAAAATAAATAAATAAATCCTGCAACCCCAAAACACATGTATGATTCATTTGACTCCTGCATTTGATTCAATTTGATTCGCTTCAGAGTTGAATCGCTTTCTTAGTAGAAAGAGAATTGAAACCACGTTCGAAGACCCGTCCAGGGTCCGATGCGAATCCCCCCAAAAACGTCACCCTGTGCACACTTTGCATACATAATCCCAGTCCAAGCTGCCCTTTATGCTATTAAAGCGTGAGAATGTGAACGTGTTGTCCAATACGCTAAACTACTTGTCTAATGTGCTAAATGCATCAGATTACATCCTGAAGGCCCGTGTTTCAGCAGAGCTGTGCTCAGAAACGTTATGACGCTGTTCTTGCTCGGAGCTACTGTAGCTGCTAGCCATGTCTCTATTACGGCTGTCTGTTTGCTAATTCGCGCTCAGTAACATGACGGAGCAGGAGAATCTATCAGCGCTTCATTAGCATGCACAGCTTTGGGCTAGCTCACAGAACAACCAGAGAGAAACAGAGATATGACTTATACTGCTCTGATCAGCTCGGGCCTGTGTGTGTGTGTGTGTGTGTGTGTGTGTGTGTGTGTGTGTGTGTGGGTGGGTGTGGGACAGAGAGAGAGAGAGAGAGAGAGAGAGACGTACTGTACTCTTTCCAGGAAGACTGACGCTTTCACCTTAGGCATAATTTTAACACGAATGAGTCAGAAGGGAAGTGTGGAGAGAGAGAATGCAGAATTTACGATATGAAGAGAAAAAGTGATGGAGAGAGAGAGACAATACTGTGCATGTACAGAATTACATGTTTTGAATGAATGGATGACTGAAAGGTGAGTGAGTGAATGAATAAATTAAAAGGTGTCACTGAATGAATAAATGAGTGACTCGGTAGTTGTGTGAATGAATGAGTGATTGTGAGTGGGTGAGTTAATGAATGAATCAATATATAGGTGGAAAATTTAATTAACAGATGAATGAATGATGAATGAATAACGTGAACAAGGGAATAAGTCAGTGGAAATGTTAGCAAGTCAATAAGTAGGTCAAGGAGACCGAGTGAAAGCATGAGCAGGTGAAAGAGTGAGTGAATGAGTGTGTCACTGGGTGAAAATGTCAAATCAGCAAGTAAATGAAGTAGAGAGACTGAATGAGTGAATGAGTGGGTGAATAAATTAGTGTGTCTGTGTAAGTGTAAGTAAAATAAGTGAGTGAATAAGTCAAAATGTGAGCAAATCAATAAGTAAACAATAAATGAATAATTGGTGTAAATGAATGAGTGAATGAGTGAGTCGGTCGTTGGGTGAAAATGTCAGCAAGTCAGTGAGTAAATGATGTAGTGAGACTTAAAGTTTGACAGAGTGAGTGAGTGAGAACATGAGTGTAAATAAATAAGTGAGTTAATGCAAGTAAATAAATAGTGACTGAGTGAATAAGCATGTAAACAAAACAAGAAGTAAAAAATGAATAATTAATTGATGTAGGTGAGTGAGTGAATGAGTGAATGAAAATCAAGTAAACTGAAAGTGAGAGCAGGGGAGAAAGTGTGAGTGAATGAATACATGAGTGAGTGAGTAAAGTGAATGAATACATGAGTGAGTGAGTAAAGTGAGTGAGTAAAGTGAGTGAGTGAGTGAGTGAGTGAGGGGGTAAAATTCTAAGCATGTACATGTGTGAATCAGTGGTGGTGTTAGTAGATGTGTGAACGAGTGAGTGAGTGAGTGAAAATCAAGAAAACTGAAACTGTAAGCAGGGGAGAAAGTGTGAGTGAATGAATAAACAAGTGCGTGAATGAATACAAGAGTGAGTGGGTAAAAGTTTGAGTGTGTATGTGTGAATCAGTGGTGGTGTTAGTAGATGTGTGAATGAGTGAGTGAATGAATGAAAATCAAGAAAACTGAAAGTGTGAGCAGGGGAGAAAGTGTGAGTGAATGAATAAACGAGTGAGGGAATAAATACGTGAGTGAGTGAGTGAGTGAATGAGTGAGTGAGGGAAATTGGTGAGAAAGTGAATGACTTGATATATAAGTTGATCAGCTAAGTGAATAAGTGAATGCGTGTGCGAATGACAGCCTGTGAGTAGATGTGATGAGAATGTCTAGATAGTGAAGTCAATGAGTGTGTGAAAGAAGCGTGAGGAATGAATGAGTGAAAGAGTGAGTGGGTGAATTGGCGACGTGACGGATGAACACACAGTTAAAGGTGAGCTAAAGGCTACGGTGACCTTTCAGAAACATGGCCCCAGCTCACCACTGATTATTCAACATTTTGGTGGTTTTAATTTTCTTTCTCGCTTTTTTTATTTTATTTTTTTTCGCCAGAGAAGTGCAGCATATGCAAATGCTAACACCACGGAGACCAATTACTGTATATGCCAAGCCTATTTTGGAGCAAATGACAGTTATTGAGGACTCTGTTGGGACTTTCTTTTTATGAGAATCTTCACCTTGGTGATTGAAAAGCAAATTGGATTTCAAGGTTTTACTCGCTATTGTCCTCCAGCCTCCGCAGAAATATGCTCATGACTCAAAGAAAACAAAGGTGCAAACTATGAGGCAGAAATGAATCTGATTACATTGTACAAAATTACACCGTGAACGCTATTCCACTGCCTCACTCACAGCTCGTCGTGTTACAGACTCAGCCCAAGTCGTATTGGATTGTAGAATGAAAGCGGCAGAACAATGACCTGAAAGAGGAATGCTAAAATCGTTCCCTTTCACCGGTGCACACGTTGTTGTGATTACTTACAGGCCATTTATTGGAGACTGATAACGTCGTTCTGGCGAAATCAGTTGCAGCCTCATTTTTTCCTTCGTAATAAGACAAAAAAAACAACAACAAAAAGCTGTAGCTTGTCATGTTACCGAGAAACTGCAAAACGTAAACAGAAATTACAGCTTCACCTCTGACTGTTAGAAAGCTCAGACACCGAGACTCCTTCTATGAATGTTACGAAAATAGAAAACATCTTTCTCTGTTAAATATCAAAGTAGATTTTTATTATAATTATTATTATTATTATTATTATTATTATTAACATGAGCGCGCACTATAAAAGTCCCTGTAGACGAGCTGTTACTATAGAAACGATACCGCATCCGAACTAACCGCCGTGGCCAATCGGAATCGAGAATTCAACAACCGCTTATCAAAATGCGTAATTTCCTAACTTCAAAGTCCGGTAAATTTGCTCAAGGTGGATCGAGTCACGATGAACGCTCAACGCTAAAAGTAGAAGCTGAAGTTCCTGCAATCCTTCTGCTTATCTATAGTCTCAAAACTAGTCAGTTTCTTGGATTCCACAACCAGCTTCACTCCACATTCAGGATTAAACACAGCGGAAGAATTGTCTCTACGGGTTAAAAAAAGACACGGAAACTTTTTTTTTTCTTTTGGCAGCAAAAAAAGCAACTCTAGCCAATATCCATCCATCCTGTGACCTTGTTGAAGAACAGAATCTTCAGCACACACCTGTTCTGCTTACTCTCCCAATCTCTCTCTCTCTTTTCGTCGATGTGAAGAGCCCACCTGTCCCATCACACACACACACACACACACACACTCCTCCTCTCTGCTGGTAGTGACAACCTTTACCACCATCACACCTGTTTTCCTCTCCAGTTACCTTTCTTTCTCCAACACATCCCTCAAACCTCGTTTCTTCCGTCCTTGCCTCCTCCCCACATCTGTTAACTCTGCACATCTAGCAGGATACACCAGCACTCGCTGTCCTCCGTGTACCTAGAGCTCGACTATAAAAAAAAATCTTTCCCTAATACATTAATAATATCCAAAAATCCCCCAAAAACTAAAAACTAAAAAAGCTCTGCCATGGAGCACACGTCTTCTTCAGTAATATATTCATCTCTAACTCTCACACTATGCATTTCTGCCCTTTATTTCGCTATATATACTTTCCTGCCTATTTCTAAAGTTTCCCTTTATATTTTTCCCTCCCCAAATTTTTTGGCACCAACACTTTATACTGTTGCGGAGAGCGACCGCAAACCCACTCGGAAGATTTGCAGTTTAGCAATGAATTGAATTTTGGATCGTAAACAAGCACTTCCGCAGAGGTCTCGGTTTTATTCGTTGTTCTATTTTAAAGACAAGATAAATAGGAGTTTTTCTTCTTCTTTTTACATTTTCTGTACATTTGTCCATTTATACAATCCCCAGACGTACTTAAAACTGCAAAGTGCTGAAAAAATATATAAAACTACACATTTCGATTTGAAATACAAGGGTTTTTTTTAATTCCGAGGTAATTATGGGCTTTAATTGGGGGTTAAACATATTTAATGGTCTTCCGGGTATTTTGCGTAGCTAAATGTGTTTTTGATTTATAATATTCAGAAATATTTCAGCTAGATAAATGAACCGAAATTTTTAAAAGTAATTAAAAACGAAAACGAACGAGACAACGAACGTCATCAACGACTAGGCAATTACGAAATTACAAGCAAAAGGAAAATATTGTTGTAAAAATGTATTTAAATACAGTATTTACTAAAAACTATAAGACTACGGAAGTTCAGATCATAAATAAAATGATCAATTTTCCCCTACACATTAACAAACTGAGTGCTGAAAAAAGATTCATTATTATGGTTATTATGGATCCGTTACAATAAATAATTCACAATTCAAATGAGCAAAAGTTCCACAAACACGTCAAGCTAGCTAGTTTAAAGGAATATAAAAGCACTTGGAGTTCAGCAGGAAAAAGTCAGTTGCAAGACTCTGCAAAGTTCATCTAAAGGCTGACTATAAATACCTATCTGAAGGAACTTTATAGTGTGGAACAGGTAGGAGTGATGAAGACGCTGAAGCTGAGCCAGCGCTTAACAAGTCGATGAAGCCAAGGGCCGGAGACTCGGATCACGGGGTTACAAACTTTAGAGCTGTTTTCTCGAAAATAATGTTTGTTAACAGCCAAGAATAAAAAAGTGAGCGGAACATTTCTCATTACAGAAACGTACAACGTGCGATCCTTAAACTCCTATACATTTCATATAAAGAGAAAAGCCACCTCTGCAGATGTACCTGTTACTATAGAAACCATAACAAAAATACAATCAGTTGTAAAATAGATGTACCCTGTTAAGCATAGAGTTCAATTTGAATTAAGTCTAGGTTTGTCGAGTCTTAATTTCATGATCTTGAGCATTCTGCACTTATAATACACATTAAGCTGAATCTGAATCGTAATGTTCAGACTTCTCCAGTGCAACGTAGTGAGGAATTTGAGGTAATTGCTCTCTTAGCAATGAAATGAGGGGCTAAAAGCATCGTGATTAATACTGTGTGACTGATTCACAGCTGTATCCACAGCTGTTGGTTCTCAATGGGGAACCAGAGGCAATTTACTACCGGCACAATCACAAAAAACAGTGCTTTCAGTCTGGCAGGTCAGCATATGGGAAGTCTGATTTTATATATATATATATATATATATATATATATATATATATATATTGCAGCAGTTATAATATGGAAGCCTGTTTTTGTTTAGTTTTTTTTAACCGTTAATGAAATAAATCAGTAAAAGATATTCCCCTGTTTTGCTACTTTAACATTTCCGCATCTCATAGTGTTAGAACGTAGGACTGAAACGAACCTGGGATTATATGTCAAGAATCTATGCAAAACAGCGTATAATACTGAAATAAGGGTGAACATTAAAGATAGTCAGCAATTTATTTTACCAAATTAAAAGAGTCAATGATTTGTGTGACTGCATAAGAACAAAAAAAAAAAAAAAGCATTCTGAAGGCCAAGGAGCTCTCAAAACATCCCCAGGACAGAAATATCAATCAGGGTTTGATTTTTAAAAGAAAATCCCAATCTTTGAACGTCCTGCTGAGCACCATTAAATCCATTATTAAAAAAAGAATATGGCAGCACCATGAAGAGGCTGTCCACCCCTGACCAGCTAGACGAAGATGCCAAGGCTAACTATCGACCATGCGTCGCTCTGTCTATGGTGCACTGCCAATTTGCGCTTTTTTTATTTGTTTTTCAACTGATATCGAGTTTCCTTTCAATATTATTGACTATATTGTGTAAATCCCAAATGAAGACCATTTCGCTTTACCACTACGAAATGTAGAAAAGATCAAAGATCACTTATGCAAGGCAGGGTAAGTCAGCTTCACAAATGGAGCAGATGAATGATGTGTGTGTGTGTGTGTGTGTGTGTGTGTGTTCTAGGTGTTCTTGAGGAGGAAAGGTTGATCGACGGGCCATGCAGCTCTGTGATTTTCCACCTGTCCATCATGATGAAAGAGCAGCGGAACAGGATTACTGAAATCCTCGGTAGCTTGACGAGGCCCCGGAGCCACCAGCCGTCTGTACAAGTGAACGTTTACAACCATATTATAAAAATGAAGACGTACATGCAAACAATAAGCTTTTTGGTTTTATACCTGGACGTGATTCGTTCGTTTATGTTATGTTAAGCTAAAGTGTTATCCGAGGTGAATCATCAGCTTCGAGAAATCCAGAAAAGTCAAAATTGAAATCTCGGTAGGTCTTGGTTGAGACTGGTGTTCTTTAATTGTACTAATTCATATTAATGGTTCATATTAATTAGGTTCCTCTTTGGTTCTTTGGAAAGCTGCACTTTTCCCAAAAGCCATGATGGAGAAAAAGCTTGGCAGTGGAAAACGTGCTCCATGTGGAAGGAGACCTAACACTGTTCATCATGCTAAGAACTTCCATGGTGGTGGCAGCCTGATGTTAAGAGTTACATCTTTTATAACTAAACCTTGATTGATATGTTTCCAGAATTAGTTTTTATAGCTGCATGATCTTCATTCTTCGATTGTACTCGCTCATAAAAATCACTACACTCTTGGAAACAATGGTTCCTCCTTGGTTCTTTCGCAAGCTCCACTTAGAAATAACGTACATTTGGGTGCTTCAAAGTTTCCCGTCGCCCTGATCGTCTAGCGAATGAATCTTTTCACATTACCCACAATGCTTTAACCTGCCTGCTCATAATAAAGCCAGATGGATTTAAACCATTGCATCATCTCCATCTCTACTTAAAGAGAGCGATGCAGCGGCGCTTTAGTCTAACACCTCCTCAATCAGATCACCCTCAAGGGAATATCACAATATCACAATAACAATATCGTTAAATCACAAGCCTCTGAACAGCATGTATAGTTTGTTAAGGTAAGAAGGTACACACTGCTTCACACACCATGTACCGTTTTCATTCTTCATATTTTCCGGTGAAGTGATTGATAACGAATCACCGTGTACTTATTGTTGTTGCAAATGTGGTTTCTCGGCAATTATACACGCACTTCTGAAGCTTGTTTGTCTTTCTGTCACTTGCTTAAGCTTTGAAAAGTGAAGATAAGACTAGTGCAATTAGTCATGATTAATGATTATCACCCATTTGCACTTGCTGAATGGAAGCTCGGTTGGATGACGACCAGTCGTAAATAATAACCCGGTGAAGTCGTGCTGCGTGTGAGGCAGTCAAGTAACGCAATTAACAAGAAATCCGGTGACATCTATGCAGTCAAAATACACAGAACAAACTTGTGGAAGGCTTATAAATGGTTTTGTTTTTTAATGCATTGTGTACAACTATTTTTAGTTGCAGGATTGACTTTGCTTCAAGAGTTTCTTTTTTTTTTGGCCTTTGTTACTTATATTTAAAAAAAAAAAGTACATTACACAGATTAAATATTATTTATTTATTTGCCAATTTGTTTTTACTTAAGTTTACCAATGAAGGCACCATCCAAGCGAATTGCTAATTGCAGGCGAAAATGTTTTTGTTGTTGTTGTTTTGTTTTGTTTTACAAAAAAAGTGAACTTAAACAAAGAAATTAAATTAAATGTATTAAAAAAAAAATTTGGTCAGATTTTTCAGTCAGGCTGTATTTATTTATTTATTTATTTATTTATTTATTTATTTTAAAAAATGACTACTTCCCCCTCCCGCCCCGAAAACGCAACTTTCAAATTTTAATCAATTTGCCGTTAATTCAATCATGAAAATGCAAAAACAAAACAACTGAAAGGTACCAAGGTGGTCTTTAAGGTCCAACGATGTATTTTATATTCGTTTTACAGCACATGCGCTCTCCCAGATGAAAGCCAAACCAGGGCTATAAACATCCGTATTTTTTTTACAGGGTACAGTTTTTTGAAAAGATCGTTCCGTTTTATTTACATAGCCACATTTTCAGTTTGATATTAAACCCGAAAATGAGAACTTTGAAATCTGTCGGCAGCCCCAGCTGACCCAGAAAGCCTTCTGAGTTTTGCCATTTGAATAATTACGTTTTCCCGTGGGTCTGAATCCATGAAAAATTCAGTGCATTTAGAGAAACCGGATTCTTTGGAAAGGAAAATAACAACGTCTTGACTGTGAAGGGCAGAGGGCCGTTCATTAAGACATTAGAGTGTTACATTATAGGACATTTACCAGGAAATGTTTGTGTGTGTGTGTGTGTGTGTGTGTGTGTGTGTGTGTTTGCAGCGCTTTTCTTGTTATCAGGAGCAATTTAGGAATTAGGCTGCAAAATGTTTTATTGTGAGTTTTATAAAGAGTGAATGCTTTGGACGATGTGTGTGTGTGTGTGTGTGTATGTGTGTGTGTGTGTGTGTATGTTTGCGTGTGTGCTCAGGATAACGCTTATCCAAAAGATTGACTGCCAATGATAGCTCGGTGCAAACCCGTTTTATCCAAACAGACTTTGGAAAGCTTTTTACTCTCCACACAAAGCCTGATAGAGAGCATGAGATGCTGCAGATGTTCTGAGTGTGTGTGTGTGTGTGTGTGTGTGTGTGTGTGCGTGTGTGTGCGTGTGTGTGTGCGTGTGTGTGCGTGTGTGTGTGCGTGTGTGTGTGCGTGTGTGTGTGTGTGTTTGTTTCCAGTTGTACACCATATACCATGTTTGGCAAAGAGAATGTATTCATCTGAGAGACAGTGTGTGTTGTTTTCAGACTGTTCATAAAAATACCAGGGCTTGATGATTATGCTGGCATCAGCTAGAGAGAGAGCATGAGAGAGAGAGAGAGAGAGGGAGAGAGAGAACGCGAGAGAGACTGAGAGAGTGAGAGAGAGAGAGAGAGTGAGAGAGAGAGCGAGAG
>JAQMYM010000012.1:26005841-26025936 GCA_030014255.1 Parauchenoglanis ngamensis
AACGTAGAAAGCAAAAAAAATAAAGAAAAACCTATGAAAAAGAGTAGGTGACCCCAAACTTTTGACCAGTAGTGTACATGTATATATATTTTCATGTCATAAACAGGGAAGCATAGAAATATTATTAGTGTGTGTCTGAATTTACAACAAATGAGTGGTCAGTTAGGTCCTAACTTTTTTTTTACGGATAAGCACATGTCCAAAAAAAATCCCAAACAAACAAACAAACAAAAAAACCCAAAATATAATCGGGTGTAAACTCATGTGCTGATGAAAAGAACCAGAGTTAAAAAGCTGGACTGAGAGTGTGGATGAATGGATGTGTGATGTACTGATGTACTCACTTTGTTTTGCATGTGTTGGGTTGTAGGGCGAGTGGAGATTGGTCAGGATTGTGCGGTAGGGTGGGAAGACTGGGGTCTTGGGTAGAGTTTTATTAAATTTAATCCCAGGTGACATGAGCTCGGAGTGATCGCAAAGTAATGGGTCATGTGACATAATTCGTGATTTGGTAAAGGATTCTGGGAAATGGAGTTTAGCGCCGATGCGGCACGCATAGCATCACATGTGCTAGAGTTAATGCTAAATATCCATATAATTTGATTACAGCAGTGTTTCTCATTCTTATCTGCTTTCAGTCCATTACAGTATATTTCAGAAATTACCTCAGCGACAGACTCAGCTGCGCCCTTTTGAAAGGGTCAGACAGCAGAGCTCGAATCAATATCACTAAAGCAGGGCTGGAGCTCCAGTTTACCAGCCATCCCATCATCCCCATAGCAGCACAGGCCTCCTCCTGAGACACTCCATCACCTCGTGTATGTGCGCTTCTAATGCGCCAGCAAATAACTCCGCAGCAGGGAGTCTAAGCCTGGTGCGTGGGCTTATTACAGGGAGAGAAAAAAAATCTCCTCACTCTGTAAACTTAATCACGACCCCAGGCCTTGTTACGCGTATGAAGGAAGATCAACATCTGCCCCAGCTGAGCTGCAGAGATACTATCCTGGACTAATTAATTCTGGAATAAATGTGCATGCCGGGTCTTTCATTTAACAACAAATATTCAAATCTTGCACGCGGGTCTGGAGAGTTTCTCTCTAGAGGAGAGTGTTCGAGTGCTTTCAGCCTCAGGCTCGAGAGGAAAAGGAGTTTGGAGCCTTTCTGTTAATGGCTTTTTAAGCTAATATGTGTGCATAGTGAAGATAAACAGTTTTTTTTTTAAAATGCTGTACAAAAATTCACACCGAACCATTTTTTCAGCTGAAATGTTCAGCAAACTACACACCCTCCGTTTGCAGCCCAAATTATTGCCTATCTCTAGCCAATCACAGCAATAAATAAAGAAAATAAATAAAATCGACATGGCTTTTACACGGAATGCTGGTTTTAACATTAAATCTCAAAATTTCTAAAGAGTGAGAATTCATATTCTGGCTCTACCAAAATTTCAGATAACAAATTAGTAGAAAGTTGCCATATTGAATGAATACCTTTCCGCTACTGCTTTAATAGTTCACTACAAAATTCCTCAAATGATCAAATTCATTACCTATTAGCTATTTATTATTCAATGACTAACAAATAAACCTGGATACAATAATAGGTTTTAAAGTGTGCTTATAAATACATTGTTTTTGGGTTTATAGTCTGCCAACCGAAATATTTCCTGTTACAAGAATTCGAACTAAATCTGAACAAATATGAATGAAAGGTAAAAGCATAGTTGGTTTTTTCAGTTTCTAATGAATAAAGTCATAAAAACAGATATGCATGCTAGCCCAGGCTGGGCCTTAACCTCACCTTTCGTAACTTTTTATACAATTTGAATCATGAATAGGAATAAATATCTGTAAAAATCTCTTATTTCTTGTTGAATCGTTTGAAAAGTCAATCGCGCAAAAGCTCGTTCCCATTTTCGATCTGTTTGTTGCTCCATTAGAGCTGCGTTACTTCCGCCTATTGTGACGTCACATGTATTCCGGCTATTTTGTTATTGCGGCCTCTGATGTCTAAATGAAGCAATTACAGATAGGAAAAAAAACCAAGAGATGAATCGCGGTTCATTATTTATTTCCATCAATACGAACCATCGTAAATTTGTATTGTGATTTATCAATGCGAGATATCATTACCAAACATTACATGCCTAGTCGTGAAGTTTGTTAAGAGTTTGTCGTTTAAAATTTGGATTAATTTAGCATTTTAATTTATGCAGTTTAGTCAACCACAGTTACAATTTTGGGATTTCAGTTATGTTGATTCCATAAATGTTGTAGCTATAAATACCTTTGATTATTACAGATTAATAAATGATACCCTTTTAAAATTCAGACAAAATATTCAGGTTACATGACTGTTCTAAACCCAAAATCGCGCTATATCTGTATTCCGACCGCTAACCCGAACCTTAATTATTTCCGCTTATAATTGGCATTTTATTTGACTTTTATATGAATTCTTCTGACCTTACTATGTTCTCGAATGGCCTCTGATCTTTTAAACCCACCATATTATATCGGATAGTCCTTCTCAATCTTAGTCTATGACTTCATTTCCGTATGGATTAAAATAATCATAGTTAATTATCACATTCATCTGCGCAGCACAAGGGGATTTTTAGGATGGCATCAGGGATAGGAGTCACCGTCTAGCACATTCTAATTAGAAATAAGAAATGTCGGAGGAAGTGGAATTTTCCCTGAGCTTAGGATAGAGGATCTGATCTGGAAATAAACACCTTTAAGTTCGCAACTCTGTTAAAATTCCACTGAGCTTTCCAGCTTGGATTAGATCATTAACATCCATCATTGTTAATACACTCTGCACTGACGAGCAGTGATGATAGAGAGACAGAGTTGAACCCCGTGTCCTGCAGGTTTTTCTTCTTTTCGGGTGTTTTGTGTTCACTCTCAGTGTGTGAGCTGAACAGCCGCAGATGTGTGTGTCATGCTGCGCGACTCTGTAATATCAGCCCAGGGCATTCGTACCGAGTTAAAGAGCGCAAGCCTCCATCAGAGATCAGGACAACAGCACGGCTGGCGTCCGTTCAGCAGGACTCGAGACAACAAACACACACATACACAAACAGAGCTACATGCAAAGACGTACAAACCTCTCTCATGCAGCAGCACTTTTTCATACAAGCTAGTTAGTTAGCAACTTTTGTGTCATTAGGATTCAGCCATAACTTATTTTGTCAAATTGGTGTTAAAATAAGGGAAGAAAACTATATAAGAAGCCAGGAAAGAATATGCTAAAATATCAGACTCATATAAATTGCTTGCTCTAGAACTTTGCAAGAATCCTAAATTGTTTTGAGACACATTTAAGTACACTAATTAATATTGAAGTGAATAAATACAACAAATTAAATTGAGTTATTTAGTTAGTTGTTTGTGTAGGTTGTGAAAGTGTAGCGATTTCTACAGTTGTTGCTTGTGGGCGTGGCCTGTTTTCATTCTGATTAGAATCGGTCGTAGCTACAGTATATACAGCTTCTAAAGCTAACACGTTAACACCAATTAAATAACGCAAAATCGGCGTGAAAATTGTTTGCTTGTTTACTCGCTCGCCTTTGTAGCCTGATTAAATTAGCAAAGCCCGCTGACTGTACAAGCTATGTACATTCACCAGAGGCACCAACTTCCTTTCAAGCTTTATTTCCCTTCGCAGTGTCTCTGTACGCATTTAATTGGAGATCGTATATGTTTTTGCGGAGCTAACATTGTGAGCTAGGAAATAAAGACCACACATGCCATAGGATTGGTTCCAAATTTAAAACTTTTGTAGGAAGCTAAGAACCATTAAGTACACAGGGTGTCCATGTTGTTTAATGCTTATCAGAAAAGCTTTTTCAACCTCGTAGATATGTGAGTCCTACTGCTTTTACCTCAAAACTATTTTAGCATTTCCTGCGAACACCAGATCCATTAACTAGAGTAAACAGATACATTATGATAATGGATGACTGTAATTTCATCTTTATTACACCCTCTAAAAATGGCAAGGCCACAAGGTCACATGACATATCTCGCAAGCTCGAGGTTAGGGCTTATAAACGCAATCTCTTTCCTAGAGTGAACGTTTTCTCTTTTATTAATCGTGACCCCATGTCTCGTTTCCTCCCTCCTCTGACAGGAAACCTCATCGTCTACGTTAGCCGTCCACGAGAGGTAGTGCTGAGTGCGGTGCGGCGCAGAGGGACGTCACAGATGAGCGAACGTGGCGCACGGGACAGATAATGCATCACCTCGACTAAGCAGGCATGTTTAATAGAAGACGCTTCCCCAAAATGGTCCATTAATTCAGGCTTGGGTTACAGCTCATCCTGCTGCAGCTCTCTGCGATCAATCAGGAGAAGGAATACGGATGAGTGCGGGACACCTTACCGTAAAACGTCTCGGAGTAAATCAAACCCATGGCAGATTCGCTTTAGCGTTTTCTCACACGCCTAACGCACGTGAGCCATGTACCATTTGCCAAACACATGACAAAAAAACACTGTACACTGTGTATATTAAGTGTTATAAGCTACAAGTCATTGATATATACCCAACATTCATCCTTCAAATCCAATTACGTTTCGTAAAACGACACTTTTCCAGCAAACTAAACACAAAAAGGCTCTTTGTACTTTTTTCTTGATTGTACCAAAACCAGCCTTACGTTTTTATAAACATTCAATAAACTATTAATAAACATATGATAACATGTAATTACCAAATCATCCATTTATTATTAAGCATGTAATAAATAACCAAATGCCTCATGCTAACTGTAATATTAAAAGCTTTCGATAAGTTATTGACGTGTTTAAATTCGTACAATATTAAAAAAATTACATAAATAAAAAACAAAATAGCTAGCTCCAGTTCTGAATTATATTCTAAAGTATTTATGTTTGGAGTCTTAAGAGCATAAAAATAGGAACAGAAAGACTGTAAATGTAGATGCATATATATTGTTCATAGACTTAATGTCTATTCGGCCTTTTTTTGTTACAGAAGAAACTTTTACATATGTTGTAATAAGCATGCAGTAAACATAAACCTTTATAATCATCTATTTATTAAGCATTTATTTAAAAAAAAACACGCTAATGCTTATATTTGAAACATTTGCGCTAACGATGACTTTTTCGAGCACCTTATTTTTTTTAGCTTGACATTTATTAGCGAATAAGAATCCCTTATGCTGTAATAAGCATGTAATTAAACATTTATAAATGCATAACTAACTAACATCACTGCACGCCTCGATGCTAATCATGATATTTGAAAGTTTTGCTAACACACTGACTTGCTAGTGAGATCATTTTCATGATTCAAATTATTGAATTAAAATAATTCTAAGGAGCTAATTCTGTTTCTGGAATTTATGTAGTATTTATCTGAAGTATAAATTTTGGCACCCGGTGTACTGCATACTGTAAAAGCGTAGAATAACATGGTAACAAAAGTGTTACTACACATGTATATGCCCGTTTAATGATCGTGTGATTTCTTTGTATCGTGATGAATTTGAAATATTTCATGGTGTCAGGACAACCACATGATTACACATATGCTTATACTAAAAAAACCCTGAACGGATGAAGCTGGTCATTTTTCTTGCGACTCGCTTTGTGTACAAAACGTCATTATCATTATTAGAATTACTATGGACCGGGGTCAGGTTTTTCTTTTTTTGTTATAAATAAATGGCTAGAGGAAAACTGAACCACCCCAATAAAACAGAACATTAACCTGGACTCTCTTTACAGATCGATGGCAGTGTGTCGCGGCGCCGGAGCCGCCGCCACTTCGGTGCCAGGGGTCCTCTTCCTCATCGCTGTATTAGCGCAGATCGTTCCCTCAGGAGAGAAAAGAAATTAAATTTTAACGGATTTCAAACTGTGGCTCTTTCACTGGCCAGCGCTCTTATATCTTTTACCTGCTTTTAGACACTTCGGGACACAAAACAGCCAGCGGGGCATAAAATCCCCTCCCCTCCCTCCGATGTGCTCCTCGCCAGGGCCGCGAGTGAGATAATTCACGAAATAAGCGCCTCGAGCGCCGGGAAATCAATACGCCTTCCATTTCCATTATAACAGGCACGCTTTAAATCTTTGAGGCCACAGACGGGGGAAGAGCGTCCAGTGAGGCTTCAGATTTAGTTAACCTGCAGGAATAAAAGTGAAAATTTAAAAAAGAAAATTTGGTCAGCCGTACCGACGAAGGGTTCTCTCTGCTGGAGGCTTCTGAGCCACCGTCACTGTCTTACACTGTGAAGCCGATCCCAATTAGTGTGTGTGTGAGAACAAGACAGCGCAGGTTCTCCCTCATTAACCTTTATCCGTAGACATGTGATTAGCAGGCAGAAGCACGGCCTCGTTATAAAGGTACAAGACCCTGAAAGGTTCTAGAGCCTCACAAACTGATGCTCACAATTTCTTTCTCTATTTCTCTCCTACAGATATCATTTTTAGTATATTCAGTGCTGTTTCACAATCAGCTGATCATGTAGAAGCAGTGCGACGCATAAAAACATGCAAGAGCTTCAGTTCACACCAAATATCAGAGCGAGGGCAGAAAAGCTCAGAAACATAGTGTTGATGAGAGAGGTCTGAGCAGAATGTCCACACAGGAAAGCTTTAATAACTCAAACAGCCACTCTTTACAACCGCGGTGAGCAGAAAAGCATCTCAGCACGTGACAAACCGTGAGAAGGATGTAACAGTAAAATAGGAATCTGAGGTCGCAGCGGACACCGTGGTGACTTTATTCCTCGTCTCCTGTCACCCGATTGGCTGATTGGATAACTGCATACATATATGACCAGGTGTGCAAGTGTCCCTTATGAAGTGGACACTGTGTACATTTATAACAAACATAGAAAGCGTCCTATACCAGTACGGTCAAGTGTTACCAGCTACAAGAAAAATTAGTACACATTTAAACAGCGAAACAGCCGTAATTTAACACCAATTACGTCTTTAATGTGAGATTTAAGATCATTTTCCTGGTTATTGAACATAAAACTGGAGTACTTATAGTACTTTTTTTATAGTAGTTATTTTTCTGATTGCGCTTCATTTACTTTGTTGGAATTGCAACAAGGGCGTTTCTCATATGAATTAAAACATAAGAAACTCTTATGTTGTAGTAAACATGTAATAAATGCAAAATAAACTCCCTGATTCATTGGATGCATCATATTCGCACTAATAGATCTTAATTTGTTTGAAATGTTATGAACGCACACTGTTTTGCCAAATTTACGGTGCATTTAATAACAAAAAAAGATTTTTTAAGATCCAATATATAGTAACATAGCAATAGGATACATAGTAGAGCTATTTAGAAGTAAATATCTCAGGAATGTGTGTATGTGTATACTTATGTGTGTTTTTATATGGTTTCCTGAACTGCAGCTAAATGAATACTACAGAGACAGAGAGGAAGTGTGTAATGAGTGGCGATTTTCCGTTTGTCGAGCCACGTTCCCCTCCATCATGATCAGCGATGTGATAAAGACAGCTCAGCCGTCCCTGCTGACAAGAGGGAAAAAAAAGCTCGCCGTGGTCCGGAGAAATCTCAAATTGAGTTTTGAGAAACCACGTCAATCGATAGGAACATCGGAGATGTTCGCAGCTACAGGCTGGAGCCGCTTGTTCAGGCAGGTCACGTTTAACCCCTTAAACATTCCTCGAAATTTCAAGGCATTTTAATAGCTATCAATACCAGATTTAATTCAAATTTCATATTCAATCAGATCAACGTAGCGCAGTCCCTCGAGCTCAAAACGCTAAAACACTTCGAGACATGCCATCATAGGAAAACTACTGATACCACCTCAATTTGATTATTGTTTTCCTATAACAGCATGTACTGTAGTGTTTCACTCCTTTTATATTATAGTAAATAAACAGGTGACGTTACAAATCACCACTAAGTGTCAGAAAAACGGCTTCTTTGTATCGGCCTAAGCCACTGTTACGGGAACATAATCAACATGAGGCTGGTGTGATGAAGCGGAGTTAGTGTTACCAGCTTGGCGTTGAGAATTTTCTTATTCCAGCACATCCCAAAGTGGCTTATCTCTCTTAAACAACAGCAAGGATTGCAAATTAATAATGCATTAAAGAACGACACATACTTTTCATTGGTTGTTCTTTACATCTAATGTTGCGAAACAAGTCAGTTCGTGTTGTCCTTTACATTATAGCATCTACAAACAGTCGTTCCCTCGCCAGCTTGACTTTATTCGCTCTCTAGAAGACGCAAACACAGCTTGTCATGTCACGAAGGAAACAAAGACAAAGTTACAGCTTCACCTCTGAGTGTTACACAGTGCTGGCACTCTTTCTCAAAACTGGGTTATTTGTTCAGGCCTCTCTGCTCTGGGCGATGTTTGAAAGTCTGTGTGTGTGTATGTGTGTGTGTGTGTGTGTGTATGCTCACACCAGGAGGTTGACTCATTAGCCACAGATGACACAACAGGAGGAAGACGCAACACGCATCGCAGAGACAGCCTCACGGATCACAGCCCTGCACGGGAAGGACACACAGCCTGCCGGACGCAGAGACAGGTGCGACGGAGGAGACGGAAATGTTATGCACAGACAGACTGTTTACAATTCTGTGGTGTTAGCGGACAAAAATATTGTTTGAAGGCAAAAGAAAATGGTGTCGTCGTACAGTATAGGGAAAGAAGAAACAACGACAGCTGAACCTGAACACTTACACCACTGGTTCTCAAACGTTTTGTAGCCAAGGTGCTCTGTAACTGTAAAATCAATTTCATGGACCCACTTTGAATAGATTCATTTATTTAAACATGATATTTTTTGGAGCCTTTCTATGCCTGAGGGAATGCATTAGAGTTGACGTGGACCCTGAATATAATAACATTGATAATGTGACATTGTGATTTTCATGAACAAAGTTAGCAGAACGTTTTCTGAGCATTGGCCTTCCTAGAACATTCAGATTTACAGGTTTATAAAAAAGTTTCTGTAAAGTTACTGCAACAGTTGTAGGTGTAGGAATATTAACTAACCTTTCCAGAATGTTGATTTTTGATCTAAATGGCAACGTCGCGTGCTACTGATCTCTGGATTCTGATTGGTCGGACGGTGTGGGTTCATTTTCTATGACAGCAGCTCTGGCTCGGGTTTCTATTAATGTGCTCGTACTAATATATAATGGTTTCTATAGTAACAACTTACACAGGGATTTAAATAGGTGGACACATCACCTATGCCTGATAATAACCAGAATAAAAAACAAATTGATACCAAATTTGTTATTGAGCATTTATATTTGATATTTTTTATTATATAATATCAAATTGATATTGAGTTATTTAGAATCTATAGAATGAGTCTGATGTCAAGAGAGAGAAGAAGAAGACAGGCTGGTGAAGGAGTAATTGTTTATAGCTGTTATAACATAAGTAAGTAGACAAATGAACTTGATCATGAACATTCCACAATGTAAAATGCAACTATAAATGGATAAAAAAAATATGATGTGTTATTCTTTAATAAACAAAAAAAATTGTTAGCGAGTTGCTGTTGTATAAGAGGATTAAACCACTCCAGGACATGCTGTTGTAGGAACATAATCAACTTCAACAAAGTCGTAAGAGTAACTTCCTCTTCATCACTCCACCTCATCTTTATTATTAACATTGTGACAGGGCGTTTTATACATTAGACCATAAGGGTTTAAATGTTGTATGACTAATATTGATATAACCATCACAACATTATTTTATTAGGGTTTAGAGTTATTGTACACTGGCTTTATTGACATTGCTTCAATAATTATTGTCTATGACACTCTCTATATATTTGTAATATTAGTAGTAGAATAAAAATATAACCAATTGCCCTTTAAATGCCTCCTAATCTACAATATTCGATCATTAGCTATGCACCTCTGCCTGCCTGGTGCCGTGTTCTGACTGGATAACCATCTGGCCGGACTCCTTTTGATTGGGTAGACATCTGTCTGTGCTCTATCTCAGCATCTTTTGATTGGATAGACATCTGCCTACGTTCGTTTTGATTGGACAGCCATCTGTTTGTGCTATTTTTGCTGGGCAGGCGATTGTTTTTTAACCAGACAGCCATCTGTCAAGGACATTCTTGATCGGACAGACATCTGTTTGATTCGCTTTTGAGCGCACAGGTGTGTGTGTGTGTGTGTGTGTGTGTGTGCGCGCGTGTGTGTCAGAGAGCTCTGATTGAGCATGCAACTGCCTCAGCATGTTTTTGATTGGCCATGCTGATTGGTTTAGAGTGACGAACACCAGCGTACACTGCAAGCTAAAAGTAACACCTGGAGTTTTTACAGTCTAAACAATGTCAGTGTCAGACAAAACAAAAGGCAACGAAACGGTGACTAAAGAAGTGGAAATATTAAACATGACTATGATTTCAAACTTAACCAAAAAGGGTTGATCAAAACTTTTTCATTGTCGATGTAACTGTCTCCGACCATCACCATGGATTACAGATGACATTCTCTTAACATTACAAGCTTTTATCCACACAGTTTTATTTTTAACTGAAACTTTTTTCCCAGAAGTGACTTAACCACCTGCTGAGTTCTCAGTGTAAGAATTAAAAAAAAAAAAATTCCATTCTGATTCATCTTACATAGCTTCTTTATCCTGGTCAGGGTCACAACATTGACAGAAAATCACAGAAAGGATTCAGAGAAAAGAAATATTCTATTTTTTTTTTTTTAGTAAAGGAGAGCATGTGAAATCGAAATAAGAAAAGTTAGAGAGGAGATCACAGAGAGAAAGACAGAAAAACAGACAGACAGACAGATGGAGAGAAAGAGACAAAACAATGGGCTTTGAAAGAAAGTTGCAGGATAAAATTCAGAGAGAGAAAGAGGGGAAGAGGAGAGTAAACAAAAATGGGGAAAAAAAAGTGGACAGAGTAAGAGACATGGAGAAAGAGTGAGCGAGAAAGAAAAGGAATGAGACAGAAAGAGGTAAAGAACCAATGAGAGATGGAAAGAGAGAACGACAGAGAAGTAAGGTAGGAAGTGATAAGCTGGAAAAGTGAGACAGAACAAATGACAGAGAAACAGAAGATAGAAAAAAGAGACAGAGTAAGATGGTGAGACAAAGAACAAAAGAAAGACATTAAGAAACAGTTGGAAAGAGCGAGAGAGAGAGGTGAAAAAGAGACAGACATAAAGGGGGAAGAGAGAACCAGACAGATGGAAGGAGACAAATAGAAAGAGATAGACAGCGTCAGGCAGACAGAAGGGAAGATGAAGAAAATGAGAAAGGAGACAGAGTGAGAGAGTGAAAGAGAAAGGAGAAGAGACAGGCAGAGGAAAGGATACAAATGAAAATAGATGGAAAGGGAGAGAAAGCAAGAATGGAGATAGAGAGAGACAGAAAGGGGAAGACAGGCATATCATGAGATCAAAGGAGAGAGACAGTGAGAGATACAAAAATGTTATGAAAAAGGAGAGACAGGCACAAAGAGGAAGGCAAGCAAATGGAAAAAGGGTGAAAGAGAGAAAAAAAAAGAGTGACAAGGAGAGAGAAAGAAAAGCAAGAAAGGATGAAAGAGGCGGAAAGAGGAAAAGAAAGAGAATAAGAAAAAGAGAGAGAAAGGAATAAAACAGAGATATGTAGAGAGAGACTGTGGCTTGTTGCTTTATAAGGCTGTAAAAATGACAAAAATGCTGTTGGGTTTCAGCATCAGAGTGAGCTCAGAGTAACACACACAACCACACACAGAGAGACAGACAGAAACACAGACACAAAGAGAGACGGACAGAAACACAGACATGCAGAGAGACAGACAGAAACACAGACAGTCAGAGAGACAGACAGAAACAGAGAGAGACAGACAGAAATACAGACACACAGAGACACAGACAGAAACACAGACACGCAGAGAGACAGACAGAAACACAGAGAGACAGACAGAAATACAGACACGCAGACAGAAATACAGACACGCAGACAGAAACACAGACACACAGAGAGACGGACAGAAACACAGACATGCAGAGAGACAGACAGAAACACAGACATTCAGAGAGACAGACAGAAACAGACAGAAACACAGACAGAAGCACAGACACACAGAGACACAGACAGAAACACAGACACGCAGAGAGACAGACAGAAACACAGAGAGACAGACAGAAACACAGACATGCAGACAGAAACACAGACACACAGAGAGACAGACAGAAACACAGACACACAGAGAGACAGACAGAAACACAGACAGAAGCACAGACACACAGAGAGACAGACAGAAACACAGACATGCAGAGAGACAGACAGAAACACAGAGGGACAGACAGGAACACAGAGAGAGTAAGAGACAACAGAAACAGCCAGAGAGACAGACACACAGAGAGACAGACAGAAACACAGACAGAAACACAGACAGAGAGACAGACAGAAACAGAGAGACAGACAGAAACACAGAGAGACTAAGCGACAACAGAAACAGCCAGAGAGACAGGCACACAGACAGAAACACAGACAGAGACAGACAGAAACAGAAACTAGACAGCTCTTTTTTCTCCAAATCTGTAATTTCATATAATAAACATCATACAGCTTTTTATAAGCAATACATGAAACGTGTGATTCCTTTACAGTCCACATTCATCTTTCCATCTTTTTCTCTCCATTCCACCTGCCACTCTCTCTCTCTCTCTCTCTCTCTCTCTCTCTCTCTCTCGCTCTGGCAGTGAAGGTAAGGGGAGTGTGAACAGGGTTGTGTTTTTGCAGATGGAATGAGCCGTGATGAGTCATCATTCATGTCGTTCATCTCCGTCTGCTGATCAACTCTGAAAAGTTGCTCATCTGAGCCTAAAATGATATTACTGAAATGTCAGGAGTCTGGGTTTCTTCCTCCTTCTCTTTCCCTTTAGAATGCATTAGCAGTAATGATGATGTAACAAACACAGTGAATTTCAGGAAAACACAGAGGAACTGTGAAACAACAAATCCAACAATTTCATTTGAGACAATCACGTTACTCTTTACCTATATGTAAAAGCATGTAAAGGCATGTAAAATGTCACTATTTAAATTGCATTTAATATTTCCTGGCTATTATAGCCAAGTCCACTTAATCGGTTCCCTTATTAAATTCAACTGGAAGTCAAGTTTCAATGTATTTTCAGTGGTAAGTGCATGTAAAGTTACCTTTTATGTTAGCTAACTGCTCGTAAAGTTTAGTTTTATCAGAGTTCAGTGCATGTAAATTTTCATTTTATCAGAGTAAATTGTTTTCTCTATAGTTAATGTAAATATAGTGTTAAGTTTCTCTGTTATCCAAGATTATTGCATGTAAAGTTTCTTTATTATCAGGATTAAGTGCATGTTAGGTTTCCTATACCTTAGTAAAGTTTGTGTAAAGGTTCCTTGTAATGAGGGTTATGTGCATGTAAAGTTCACTCATGTCAGGGGCAGATGCAAGAAAAGTTTTCTAAATCACACAAAGATGCTTGTAAAGTTTCCATTTTATCATAGTTAAGTTCATGTAAGGTTTCTTCATTATTAGGGTTAAGTGTATATTAAATTTGTTTTTAACAAATTTGCATGTAAAGTTTCCGTTGATCAGAACTATGTGTAAAGTTAAATTTTATTAGAATAGCGTGTAAAGTTCCATTTTATCAGAACTAATTTTCAACAATGTTTCCTTCTATTACAGTTTGGTGCATTTCAGGTTTTTGTGTAACAGAGATAGGTGCATGTAAAGTCAATTGTTTTGAATGTTTGAACTGAATTAAATTGTTTACGTTAAGTTCAAACTAAACTAAGTTAAGCAAGTTCCCTCATTATCCTAACTTAGCGGATGTAAACTTTCCACATTAAGCCGCTCGTGTGTAAAGATTCCTTTTATCACAGTTAAGTTTGTGTAAAGTCTTCTTATTAACAGAGTTAAACACATGTAAAGTTTTCCTTTATCACAGTTAAGTTTATGTAAAGTTTCCTCATTAAGTCCATTATAACATTGACTCACATTGGGGTTGTTGCAAGTAAAGTTTCCTTCAACAGCTATAGATGCATATAAAGTTCCTTCATTAACAAAGTTAATTGCGTGTAAAGTTTCCGTTTATCAGAATTCTGTGTAAAGTTTTATCAGAAGTGAGTTACAATATAGGTGCATGTAAATTGTGTTGCATGTTTGAACTGAATTAAATTAAGTTTAAAGTTAAGCAGGTTTCCTCATTATCTTAACTTAATGGATGTAAAGGTTCCACATTAAGCAGTTTGTGTGTAAAGTTAAATTACATGTAAAATTTCCTTTTTTCACAGTCAACTGGATATAAATCTCCACTTGATCTAGGTGTAGCATATGTAAACTTTGCATATTATCAATGGGAAGTGTACATTTTACACATTGTACATAATTAGCAAGACGGTACCCTATCATAATTAAGTGTGCAATGATCGAATTATCAAAATCATTTATTGTTATTAGCGATTTATTTTGTACATGCAAAGGTGCTCGGATTCACTGATATATTACTGGTTTGGAAGTGAAAGCATCAGAAAAATGGAAGCTGTTTAAATCTGTTTAGATGATTAACAGCTCTATATCTATAACGTGAGAAACTCTCCTGGCTGTAGGTGTTTGCTTAATGAGTGCAGTAAATCATTCAAAAATGATTAAGTCCCAGTATCCTGTATGCAAGCTTGGCAAATATGTACTTTTATGGTTAGTCTACTCTGAGTGAGCGTTACTGATATCAGTAAAAAGTGGTTTCTTCGTGCTGTGATTTCCAGGGACCTGAATGTAGCCTGCGTTTACGGAGATTGCATTTCAGACCTTTTATTTCCACTAAATCAGCTTGCATGTAAAGTCAGCTTCTTCCTGTTTTTAAATAAAAGTAAAAGATCTAAAATGTACTCATGATGCTGGAGAGCAGGAGGGTTTTGCACTCAGGTGCACATCACTGTACCTGAAATAGTACAGCGTAGAGTTCTGGTCAGTACATTTATAGCATCTGAACACCTACGATATGGAGAAATTTTTAGAAAAGAGCCTGCGTTACACACAAGTACCGAGTTTCTGCTGTTCTCGGAACGGCTATGAAACATTAATGTCGACTGTTACAAGCAAAACATCACCAAAACAAAACACCCATAAAATTAGTAATCTACAAATGTCTGATTGTGTGTATTGGTGTCTACATCAAGCAGAAGTACGCCGACACACCAATTCCTTCACACTGGTTGACCCGTAGCACGCTAACACACACACACACACACACACACACACACACACACACACACACACACTAAGAGTAAGCGTCAATCATTTCAGCAAGCTCCGAGCCCTTATGCTCCACTGAGAAAGCGAGTTTTATCTCAATCTAACCAGCAACAAAACAAATCACAGCTCACATCTCTCAGTCTGGAACCAATCACTCCCTCCTTCAATCCTCCTCTCTCCTTCGTTCTCTCTCTCTTTCTCCACTTCTGGAATAAGGAGAGAAGGGGATTTTTCAGGGTGGTCAGGGGGTTTTACAAGGACTTTTGTATTGGCTGTGTAGTTGCGAGAAATTATAGTGAAAACGGCGCATCTGAGAATCTGGCGACCAGAACAGCCCAAACAATTTCATTTTGTTTGTTCAACAACACACAGATGTGAAGACGAGGTCGAAGGTCAGCTTGTAGAATAATGACAAAACAACAGTAGTAGACAAAACACACCAAACAAAAGCAGCCATAACAAAACATGATCGGTTTGAGGGCACAGAAAGCACATTGAAAGATTATAACAATATCTCGATTTACGTACATAACACACATTGTTAAACAGTTAAAAATCCATTGTATTCGGAACAAACCATTTTTAGCAAGGATGCTCACCCCTAAATAACCTTAAAATGTCTATTTTTAGTGTAGTTATGCTACCAACGCGTTTACAGTTTCTATCACTTTACCAAAATGCAACTTTGCTGAATGTTCCATGAATATCAGATATCAAATATTGATTCAATATGTAAACATGCAAGCCAATAATATTAATTCCTCTTCTCCTGAAGCAATTTGCTACCTATTAAATATTTTTATTTATAGAAAAAAAAAAAACCCAACACGGCATTCTTTTTATCTGTTTATTGTTATCTTTAACGTTGCGGAACGTCTGTGAAACGAGTTAGCTCCAGTTATCACTTGGGTTATAGCAGCTATAAACAGTCGTTCCCTCACGCCTCTTTTTTTTTCTTTCATTTTAAATTAGAACAAAAAAAAAAAAAAGCTTTTTCCTGAGACGTTAAGCCTCTCCTTACAGAAAACATTCTGCGTAACATAAGAACACTTAAAAAAATCTGTTTGTTTAGTCCTTGAACGAGTTGTTACTATAGAAACGATAATAATGTATTCGAATTTCTGAGTCAGAATTTATACGTGTACGCGACCGTGCTGCGGCTGTCTGGTGTAAAATAGAATTAAGAGGCAATAAATCTCCAGCTTTCTCCAGGCTAAAGGTTTTTATTGCCCTCCGAGCCTGAACCGTAACTGCTAGTCCAGCTAATAAATGTCTCAGCAATCAGGATAAATTAAAAGATAAATTTGAGGAATGCCCCAAACTAGTTCCTCGAAAATTAGCATCTTTCGACCCAGCTCCTGCAGTCGTGATTCGCTCCATCTTTGGTGTTTTCTTAAACGCGCAGACGTTATCGTATAACCTATAAATAAAGGCTAGTAGATAGTCATGATAAATGCCTGGTGTTTATGTCAGATTTTCTCTCCTCGCTCTCTGTCAGCAGCACTAATGATCAGCCAGGTGTGGTGTCGGGTGAGTAAGCACTTGTTAAATTTGGCTCAGCTGCCGTGTGATGGAAGGGTGAGAATGTCGGGGAGGCTGTTCTACACAGTGGCTAATCAGCCGTTAGCACCGAGATGCACTCCTTTTCATTTGGCTGTTGGCTTGTCTCACTGAGTGTGTCCAATTAAAGTTAATGGAGTGGAGGCACGGCTTTTACGGACTCTTTCATACAGAGCGCTACGTATCGAAACGGAGCCAGAGGCCACATGATGGAAATGCTGAGTCTTTTTTTAAATGACTCTGGTTGAAACAAAATATAAAGAGCCGTGATTAATATAAAGAGGTTTCAATATCATCGAGAGGAAATTCAGGAAGCACGTAGAGAAATCTGTGATTTATTTATTTATTGTGTCTCTCGAAGTTTGCCTGGTTTGAACTCCGTTCATATGGAGCGTCCATTATAGAAGTCCCTGTAGACAAGCTGTTACTATAGAAACGATAACATATAAACCTACGATTTGCAGCCGTACTTCTCTGAGCAATCAGAATCGAGAACGTAACAGCGTGGTGGTTAAAGAAAAAGCTCAGTTAGGTCACCGAGTCTAAGAATGGCAGTAGAATGTAGAAGGTTAAGATTTTATTCTTAGGCACTAAAGCCTTATGAGCTTCCTCATTCCGCCTGGGGAAAGTGCAGACTACCAGATATGAAAATAAAACGGCATGAGAAGAGCGGATATATACTGACACGCTCTAAAAAAAAAGCAACAGCTGCAAAATGCCACTGAACAGATCACAAATCACGGCTTTTATGAGCATTAGTCGGGCCTGAAATGCATCACTCCGCTCTCCCACACGAATCCATATTTTATCAAGAAGTGACGACGTACTCAAGAGGTTTTCGGCAACGCGAAACCAAAAGCGTGTATAACTGGCACGGCTTTTTGAATGCAACAGCTGCCATTATATCAGACGCAAGCTTTATTTTTACACCCTGTTTTTCTGTCCAGCGTTTCCTCAGTGCGTGTGCAGTTAAACCACATCTCTTCTGGTGGCTTCAGTCAAGCGAAAGACTGGGACTTCACAGCCTCTGATTGGACGATATGACTGATCTCGCGTGTGGATCTTGACCTGTCAGAACACATCATGTTCTATCCTTGTGTGATCCTTCTGACGGAGTGTATTAGGGAGGACTTGTTCAAATTGGGACACTCCCTAATTCACATCTTTGTTTCCAAAAATTCTAAGCTTAAATTTGATGCCGCTGGTGCGTGTGTTTTCCAGCTTTCACACGTCTGATTAAACTCATCAGCTAATTATCAAGCCCCTTTGTGAGTTGAGACAAGTGTGACAGAGCGCAGAGAGCAACGTACTGTGCCATGCAGGAGATTTGCACCTGTGGGTTAAAAAAAGTGAGGTTTTTTTTTCGACTCTAAGTACAACTTTGCTCATCTCATCTGTCTTCTCAGACAGTACACTCAGTTCTATTTTCAGTTTTATGTCAAGCCCTATTTTGGGAAAGTTTTTCCAACCACTGTTTTCTTTCCAAAGGTTTTCTGTCAATTCGAATAATGTCATTCTGATTCTGCAAATTCCGACTGACCCGTTTGCATGAACAATGAACCAAAAAAATCGCAAAATTTAAATCCTTAATTAGCATGAATGAAATTCGAATGAACCTTGAAAGGTGGAATTTATTGTCACCATTACCACATTAATGATGAGCTCTAGTACCATCAGACCTTTTTAAGCAGCTTATTTTAAAGAGGCTGGTGGCATCGGAAAATCATTGCTACTAGCGAATGCTAGCTAACGACCTCTTAGCTAGCAAGCATGCCGTTTGATTAAATTAGTGACCTACTTAGCTATCATCCGCTATCGGTCTGATATTTGTTCTGATAAAAACAAGAAAACATGAAAATACACCAAAATATGCAATTTATTTATTATTCATTTTACATCCGTTACGTCCGCTGTCCACCATTTTCTGAAACATTTTTGTTAAGCAATGCATCATGGGATAGCAGCAGTCGACAAAGTGAGCTCTGGCTGTATACTGGAAATTTTCCCCGGACTAGTATATCATCCATATATCGTTTACTGCATACTACTTTTCCATCAAGAACATGTATACGAGCAGGATCCAGTATGAATCACATAGAAAACACTTTGGGGTGTGCTGTTAGAAGAAACCAAATCTGGGGTCAACTCCACTTCATCACACCGTCCCTTTATTGATGAATGGGACAACATGACACGTTTTGTGCGTTTTATTCCTCACACATAGTCTACCATGGCATAATGACTTACATATTAACAGGCAAAGCTGATAAATACTAAATTTGGAGACGAGCCACAAAAAATACTGAATTATGACTTGAATTAGACCAACAAATTCATACACAGTAAACTGAACGAACCCTCACAATTCTGCTCTCTATAATTACACAGCTGTAAGGTTTCTCTTTCACAATAGCAAGCAGGGTTCCGTCTCTCTGACGCAGAAATCCGTCTGGATCGATGTCATCAATGTAACAGTATACTTTGTGCATCTGTGTGTGTGTGTGTATGTGTGTGTTGATATGAATGCAGACTTGCTTGTAGAGTGGGCTATTGATTCGGTTGTTGCTCTCTCAGTGTGAGTACGGGCAGGCGGATAAACTAAAGAAGGAAATGTGAACAAACACTGAAAGCCAATCCATCAGAGCTGGCAGGCCTGCCATGGGAAGACAGATGGAGGTTAAAACCGGAGTCCGACAGGAGCGTTCGAGCATCAGCCTTGTGATACACACTAACCGCACTGTGTTGCCAGTTTATTAGGTACATCTACAATATACACTGTGTGTATTCACTGTAGCATGGCCTTCCTGTGGGTTTTTCAACACCGCGTATACTGCGGCAGTGTGTATTAGTGCCGAGAGCAAGCCTTGATTTACAAAATATGTGTAATATTAACACATTAGAGCCAGCAAAGTAGTGAAGTAGTCTAAAACGATCTGGACAAAAATTACCAAGGAGACTTTGAAAGAAGCAAAGTCCTTACAGCAATAAGTCTCCCTACTCGGCAGCCATCTTGGTAATACCTCCAGGCACACCAAGCTAACATGAAGAGGCCGCTATCTAAAGGAATGCAATTTTAGTGTCCTAGAACATAAAAACTGCATGCACAGAATGTATAAGTACATGTGCATGTATACACTACCGGTCAAAAGTTTGGGGTCACCTTCTAATTCAATTATTTCTTCATTTTTATGATTTTAAAAGAGACTGGATAATGATGGACTGTTGTTTCTCTTTACTTAGTTGAGTGGTTGTTGACATAAAAGGTTATTA
>JAQMYM010000012.1:26046004-26064320 GCA_030014255.1 Parauchenoglanis ngamensis
CACCCACATTTACAGATAAGAATAACCCCGCCCACATTTACAGGTAAGAATAACCCCACCCATATTTACAGATAAGAATAACCCCACCCACATTTACAGATAAGAATAACCCCGCCCACATTTACATGGTAAGAATAACACCACCCATATTTACAGATAAGAATAACCCCACCCACATCTGTTGATAACCCCGCCTACATTTACAGATAAGAATAACCCCGCCAACATTTACATATAAAATAACCCCGCCCACATTTACAGATAAGAATAACCCCGCCAACATTTACAGATAAGAATAAGCCTGCCTTCATTTCTAGTTACGTGTAAGCCTGCTTACATTTAAAGATAACCACACCCATATTTATAGGGGAGAATAAGCCCACCTACACTGAAAGGTAAATGTAAGTGCCTATATTTATAGATAACCACACCCACATTTACATGTAAGAAAAAGCCTGCCTTCATTTATAGGATTGTGTAAGCCTGCCTACATTTATTGCTAATCCCGCCCACATTTACATGTCAGAATTAGCCTGCTTACATTTATTGCTAACCCCGCCCACATTTACATGTGTACAGAATTAGCCCGCCTACATTTAAAGAAAGCCTTCTCACATTTGCAAGTAAGACTACCCAAATTCGTAGGTAAGCAAAAGCGTGCTATCATTTATAGGTACACGTAAGTCCACTCACATTTATAGGTAAAGTGTAGCCCTACCAACATTTATAGATAAGACACACATTTACAGGTAAGCCCATCTATTCTGTGTAAGGCTCAAAGAGTCTGAGGAACAGAGTGTCTGTTGCTTGTTCCCTTTGAATTTGGCCATTTTCAAGGGCCTTTTGAAGTAAATGCTTCTATCTGGAAGGACGCTACACAGGGCTGCGGTGGGCGTGTCCCTGCTTCAGAGCACTTCAGAATGGACTGCAGGAGCGAGGGAAGGATGGATTTAGAATAAGGTAGGATAATCTCAGGTAGTTATTTGATAAATAAGTCATGTATTAATACTAAGTTCTCAATTTATTGAATCACTAACAGTTAAATAATTCCAAAATGAGAACAAAGGAATAAAGAATGAATAATCTTTTCTTGCCAGCGCTTCCTTGTTGTAACAAACAGCGCCTGGTACAAATGAAACATGGCCTTTTAGGGATGCTAACTCTGCAAGAGTTGTTTCCTCAGCGCTGAGGGCATAAATATGAAACCTGCTTATCTCCAGCTGAAAACGAACACATCCTGCATTCATCGCCAGTGGCAACACAACTAAAGTACAAGGTGGAAATATCAGAGGCAAGCACATGATTTATTCATATTGGAGATCAATAACGCCACAAGCAGATCTTTCCTGCATTCCCCTCTCCTCCTCTGGATGTCATCAATCTTAGCTGACCAACAGTGTTTGTATATTTCGTTTCCTGCTGAAGAAAAAAAGAAGAAGAAGGGAACAAGAAGGCGCGCGGGATTGACTCACCTTGAGTTATTACTTTTGGTGTGACTCAGATCCAGAGAGTGTGTAATATGACACCAAACTCCCTGCTCTTAAACATTTTCTGATCTCTCAGAGCAAAATTACTAAAACGATAAATATGATTTTCCAGCATGGTACTAAATAAACCCGCCTTAGATTTTGCAATGAATATGAAGTAAGAACTGGAATTAAATCAGCTCTTGACTGGTCTTGAGCCATAATTACCACATAAGATAAATGCTATAATTGTATCGCTGTAAAAGTAGGGATAATAAGCTAGCTAACTTCAGGTAAAATGACAAGGCTTTTTTCATAAATGTCAATTCAAGTCAGAAGTATTGTAATTACAAGGTGAATGCTACTAACCATGTCATAATTACTACAGTACGAATGTAACGGCTACGGCTGATGATATATAAGCGTTAAAGGTGCACCATGAAGGGATTTATGTGGATCGGTTAGCAAAAATGGAATATAATATTCATAAGTATGTTATCATTAGTGTATAATTACCTGTAACTATGAATCATTGTTTTTTTGGAAGCTTAGAATGAGCCCTTTATACCTACATAGGGAGCGGGTCCACCTCTACGAAGCTGCCATGTTGTTCCGCTACAGTAGCCCAGAACGGACAAATCTCTAGAGCGCCTTCTGCATTTACAAGTGGCAGCATGAATCCGGAAGGAAGCACCAGAAGGACGACAAAGAAGATGAAAGAAGAGGAATCGGTGTTTGCTGGTGCTGGATACCAAATTTGAGATCCCAAATTTTGAAAAATGGAGGATTGTACTTAATATTTAGCACAGAAAAAGCAAGATCGTGTGAATGTAGGTTCTTGGACGTACGCTACAGGCACCTGACGGCCAAGGTGCGCTCAAATACACGCTCGGAAAGGGTGGCGTAATCGCTAACTGTTCAGTTCTCATGCCGTCCATTTTTTTCCTGTTGTCTTACTGAAACATATGTGAACACACATTGTGTCGTAACTACCACCTCCGAACTTATACGCAACTGAGAGTCCCTGAGAAGACATGCACTTTAAGACAAGCTAAAAGAAAGGTCCGCCAGTGAGACCATTCCAAAATTTGTGGCCTGTACAAAATTATAATCACAAGATGCTAACTGAAGGGTAGAGCTAGATTCATTTAGGATTTGTCCTGAACTTTAACTTCGATGTGGTGAAAAAGTGAAAAAGATCCATCCATTTACACCTTTGTTGATTTCTGCTGTCTCTTGTGAACGTTTAAGTACTTCTCTAAAGTACATGTAAAATAAATATATGCTGAATAGATGCACGCATGGTGTCATTGTGCTTACAACAGCACTGCCAAATTCCGCACAAACACACCACACAAACACACACATATACCCAGTCCCTCCTGTGGAGAAATGTGTTAGCTGAAATGCCAATCAAGCCCAGGAGGCCACCTGCTGCAGACTGTCTAATGTGTCATTCCAGACATTTACATAAAACAATAATAATATTCGCTCATTATACTGAGTTGTGTGTGCATGTGTGTGTGTGTGCGCGTGGGTGTCACTGTGTGTCAGTTTGACAGAGAGGAACGACGAGGAAACAGACTGAGACGGAGCCGGAGACGGTGTGTATGTGTGTGTTTTGTGTGTGTGTGGTGTAAGGTCATACAAGAGCAGGCGAGTTATTAGTGCAGAACTCAGCTCTACACTCCTACACCTACACACACAAAGCAACATTATATTACAGAAGTATGCAGCTTGATGAATAATAAAAGTGGCGCTATGATGGATTTTAATAGCCATAACAAAACACCAGGTACAAAAATCTTATTTCTTAAAAAGAAAAAAAAAGAAAACTTGTATGAAGTCACATTTATTTGCACGTTAATCAGCTAGGCTTGTGCGATATTGATTTTTCAATGAGTATTTCCACCATTTCAGGTTTAAGGAGATTAGGAGGCGGTGTAATAATATTACCAGCTGTGGAGTCGGGAACTGCTTAATGGCGGTGGCAGTTTTGTAAAACCCTGCTGGATAGTGGCTTTTTGGCGATCCTGCAGCATCGAAAAAACAAATTACTGACGTCACAACCCTACCTTCAAAAATCGCCCAGCATTAAGTGTCTGTCGGTTAATCATGAATATAATAGTCATGTTATTTAGCCTTGGCTTTAAAGAGCAGGGAGGCAAACTTTCAAATATTGGCTGTAGCTGAAGAAGCCAGGAGACGAAATGATAATGAAGTGTCTGAGTGATTTAAGAAGAGCTTTTATCCAAATGGGGGAAGAATCTAATCCAAGCATTGAGCGTATGACCTGAGGGTTATGGGCAAGCGTGGGCTAGCACTGCTCCACTGATTACACCGAGGTAAACTGACCCGTATGTAAGGAAGAAAAAATGCAGGATATGTAGTTATGGGAAAATTGAATGTTTCCTCCGACAGCACATTAAATGGTTTATTCCTCTTAAATCACACCAATTACACCCAAGACAATTTATTTCGTTCCTTTAATCACTTGTATTATAGCAGCTATAAATAGTCTTTCCCTCACCAGCCTCTTTTTTATTCTGTTTCTTGACAAAAAACCAAAGCTCGCTGTCCTGACACTGGAGACTCCTTCCAAAAATGTTGAAATAAACACCTCTACACCATATCAACAACTACACGTATTATTATTTGTAAAAAAAAAAACAAAAAAACAAAACACCCCATGGAGCTCCTGAGATAATTAATCAACACCTTCCGAACAATCCGATATTAGAATACAATACTTTTGTGGTATAATAATAATATATTATTTAATCCACCATTACTAAAAAAAAATCCTTTGCCAGGCTGACAGTTTTGTATACTGATTTTTAAACCTTCTCAACTGTTGTCTAGTAAACAGACTTTTGTGATTGCTGCCTACAAATTCTTCCAAAATAAGGAACCTTAGACGACAGCTGTCTACTGATACCTTCCAAATGGGACAGGCTTCATCTCGGTGGAAAAAAAGAGAAAGACAAACAAACCCCAGGCAGCCTCTTCCTGAAGAGAATGCTGAATGAATATTTGGGGTGTTGAAATGTATTGAAAAACTGTGCTATGTCCCATAATGTATACGCTGTACCTGTAAATATCTACCCGATATGATGGAATATATCTCCTATGGCAGATACAAATTCAACTGAAGACCATTATTTCCAGGCCAGTAAACACTCTGTGGCAGAGTGAAGGTGGTATTTCTCCTCATGGCTCCTCATTACAGAGGTTTAAAGTGTGACTCCCACTGACACATTACACTGTTACTGAACACATCACAGCAGGTAGGCCTGTTCCAATCTCATCCTGTCACACTCTCCCTCACGTCTCTCTCTGCTGCTCAACTGTTGCTCGTTTCCAGCCATTCTCTACCTGCCCTTTTTTCTGCAAAAGCTAGGAAAGACGATGTGGGCCGTGTGCTTTCATCCACTATAATGAGACAGACTTTATATGCAGATGTCACATCACATAGATGTTTGATTGCTTATTCAGGCTCATAGCACGTATCAATGACCCTCCTTCGGATATTAAATGCTTCCCAAGTCACAAAACAAAAAATGGATGCTTACCGTTTCATCGTATTGTTGCAGGAACTTTGGTTCGCCCCAAACTGTAATAAGAGACACTTTGTCTTTAGATGTGAGAGGGTGTGAGATTGTTCTTCTTCTAGTGCATGGTTAGCGTTATTTTCCGAAGGTTCATTTAGATTGGTTTTTGTTTGTTTGTTTGTTTTGAAGGTGTCAGTGCTTTGTAACAGTTTAGGTGTTATACGTGTAGATGATTTGATCCAGGACTGAAGAAGCATGCATCCCATTAATCACACACTAATTAAAGCGCTTTCTCACCATCTTCTACAGCTTGCATTTTGTCATAGCGTACCTCTATTAAAACCTCCCTCTCCATCACTCCGTCTCTCGTTCTCTTTCTCTGCAGGTCCTTCCTTCTATCTCTCGTTCTCTCGCCCTCCCTCTCTCTGTGATGAATCTGCAGGTCGTGAGTGTCTCTAATTTAGAGTCAGCCGATACATCTTATCAGCAGGGTTCCCTTTTCTGTCTCCTTCCTTCATCCCTCCATCCGTCTCTCCTTCCTTCTCCCGCAGGCGCAAATGAACAGGAAACTGACAAAGACATCTGACAGCATTCTGAATCGGGGCTCTCATTGACTCGGAATCGCTCGATAATGAAATCAAGCATCGACTATGAGAGAGCGTGTGTGCCGTGCCCAGCCTGGGCTGTCGTAGCAGAATTATGCGAGGCTCATTTTTAATCCACCCCAGCACAGCGGGAAGTGTGTGTGTGTGTGTGTTTAAGGAATGCTCTCTTCCTCTGGCTCTGAGCTCCTACTTAATTTAACAGAGCGCCAATTATTGACCGCACCGCCACTTTGAAATCCTTTCCAATTTATTTAAACTGTAAGTGTGTGCTGGCCAAGACCTCAGGCTTTAATTTGCAGGCTAGCGGATCATATATTACTCCACTTAAACTACAGATGAGTATTCCCCTATTAGAGCATGCTTATAGCCCTCTAATACAAAATGAAGGTTATTTATGTGCTTTATTGTCCAGGGCATGGAGTAAGAAAACTCTGGGTTAATTAGAATGATCACCTGATGCTGACTCAATTAGCACCATCGTCTATGATTTATACACGACTGGGTCCGCTGCCTCGGTCCTTCATACCTTTTTTTTAAGTATAGTTGGTGGTATTTTCTCCACATGCTGAAATAAAAGCTTTTTTAATTATACAGTGTTTTGCATAAGCATTGACTTACACAGGAATATGGCACAATTGCATTTCTGCTTAGAGAGCATTAGCCAAAAAAGCAGGTGAATGGTAACTCGCAACATGATGCTCCCACCTCCATGCTTCAATGTTGGGCTGGTTTTCCGTTTCTGCCAAACTTTTGCCATGCAATTTACCATCCTAGAGTTCCTTTTTCCACCAGATTTCTACCTTCTAAAGGCATTTAACGTAGGATTTATAACATTTCAGTTCTATGTTGTAACACTAAAAAATGTAAAAAGGTTCACAAATACTTACGCAAAGCATTGTACACATGTGGGATGGTAATTATGCACTGGCTTTGAACGCCCTGTATTAACATTTTGGTGAAATGGATAAGAAATAGGTAGTGAACTTTTTATTTTATTGGAAATAAATTCTGGAACCTGAATCACTCTAATTAATCACATGTATTTATCTTACAATTCATTCTATTCAGCTATAAGATTAATCTTGACTTACAGTAACTTAAAGTATTTCCCCAAATAGTGCACTTGCTTTTAATTAATCATTCATTTCGAGTAAATCTGGAAATGTCTTTAACTACAAAGGTTTAGGAATTTGATTGAACACTTGTTTATTTTTTCCCTTTTTTAATTGCTAATAGTGGGTAAACAGTAATAAGACATTCTGGAATCTGCACATCAGCGCACCAGGAATCTGGTAATTAAATGCATGTGCACTCCTTCGACTGGAACAGGTATTTTCATGTCACAAAATAGTGACACTCATAACTAGGCAGAATGATCACTCTATGTGCACTAGACTGAAAGTAATCAGACTCGTAATCAGGCCTGAGCCGTGCACTGTTCACTACTGTACAATCCAACTGCTCCTACAGCAGCGTCCAGAAGAGTCAACAACCAAGAAGTTCAAATGACTACAGTTTTACGATTGCTTAAAAATGCATTTTGAAGATTTTCCAACTGTGCTGATTTTCATATGCACTTCCCTAGACGAAAAATGATTCACGTGTCATTCCTTCCCAAACATCATTGCTTATTATACTTCAGAAAGTTCCGGTCAATTTTTGCCCACATTTTTACTGAATAAGTTTTAAGGTCAGGTGGTTTTGCAGGTCAGTGTCCCAGTACTCCTGTGCGCCGTCATCCTACATGTCGGAAAAAAGCAAACACAGACTTGACTTTCACAGTTCTTCGACATGAACCACAAAAAGTGCATATAAGCTATCCACCGATGGTGACTCCAGCCATCGCCGGACATGACTTCGGTGAGCTTGTCTGAATATCCTGGACTAGTTTCTGTGATATCATATATTTCTTTAAAATGGCAACACCTGGTAATCCTACTCCTTGTGTGCAACATGTTTCAGTACTATCCCTCACAAATGTCTTCCTGGCACTAACGCGCCTTTGGGAATTGATGGAGAGCTTCAGTTGTTGTTAATTACATTAGTACACGCTTCAGCATTTCCCTCTGAGGAATTTCTTAACAATACTAAGAAGAATAGTGCAACATTTTTTTTTTGCTGGTCACAAAGGATTTTATATCTAAAAGAGCGGTTAAGAGAAGGAAAAAAAATGATATCTTGCTTGATTGCAAGATTAGCATGAACTGATGTGAAGTTTGCTTGCTGGCTTCATTTATAAAGGGCTTTGATTAGCAACAAACAGCTCCTTCAGGGCAGGTAGACTGAGAAATACTGGTTTGATAATTAGTCTTGCTAATTAGTGTGTGGTGTAGCCTTTCTGGAGCACGCTGAGTGAGAAAGGCGTGTGACACACATATAATGTGAAGAGCCCTGGACAATGAAGGCCAACTCTTCCCATGGGGCACTAAAGCAAACACGCCGTTCCACTCATCCGCAATGGATTACTGAGATTATGGTACTCCTCATTGAGTGTCTGTGTACGTGAGGGAGAATGTGTTTTGTAAGGCGTAACAAAAGCAATGCGTCTTAATTCAGCTTTGATGCTGACACACTATGTTCAGTTAACAGCTGAAGCGTTCTCGGACTTACCCAAGGACGGAAAACACCAGGACGAAGATTTTGAGCGACAAAAAGGCAGAACTGTGTGAACAAGTGCAACATATGTTGCCTAAATTGAGGCATGCCTTGTTACCACCACATATCATAAATCACGGCATTAATTTCTGCTTATAGCAGATTCCATCTTTTACAGCTTTTAAAATGGGTTCCCTGTCCCGCATCATTTTAGCTTTCTCTGTGACGCAACACTCATTACCACCCAAGGTCTTTTCCATGAAGGCTAAGTGAAACATTATTCTTTTCTCAGGATTGTTTTCGCATACCAAAGGGACGTGTCTGATATTTCATGATAACTGCAGCGCGAGGACCGTTTGTTTTTTTCCTGTTCGTTTTTTTCGGAACGAAACGTGATCAACCTTGGCAACCGGGCTTGGGGCAATAGCAGTGTGATAAAAGCGGTGGACTTACTTTGAGTATTCTTCATTGTCCTGGTCACACCTGGAGTCTTTGTGCTTCTCCCAGTCTTTCCCGTGCTTGCAGGTGGTCAACAAAATCATATCTTCCCCATTATGTATGTGATACAAAGCGTTCCTGGTTTCTGAACCAATTCCTGTAAGGTACCTCTTCCCCTTGAACACCAAAAGGTATTTCCGTGCAGGCGGGACATTGTTGGATGTCAAATAACCTTTCTCCCCACCTTTCTGGGGGTGGTCTTTGGAAAAAAGAGGTATGGACACGTCAAAATGGGACCTGAAGTTCTGCACGTTGACGCTGGCCTTGGCCAACATGGCCTGGCCTACATCAAAACCTAAATCCTCAGCATAGTCGGGCCACGTCCCAGAGTACAGGTTAAAAATTAGGTGGTTCCTGCCATCATTCCACAGTGGAAGGTTCTGGATCTGAGTTCTAACATCCTGCACATATTGTGGTGACAGCCTGTCCCGGTCCAGCGTGTCCACACTGAGCACGAAAAGGCACGCCTCACTCGGATCACTTGTGTAGAACCGCGAGTCCTCTATGGCTGCCAGAACTTTCCGGTAATTCTCGGAAATTCCAGTGACCGTGCTTGTGCCTGGAGGGTACACATAAACACGGAAGGCACCCTGACACCGACCGAAATCAAAGCACGTGTCCATGCGACAGCGGCGGCTCTTGTACATGTTGTTTTGGATCTCGCGTCGCAGCAACACCAGCGGTCCGTACTCTTCTGGTTCCACTTCCTCCAGATACAGGTATGGCTGCTGGGCATGCTGAAGAAAGGAGTGGAAATGCGTCTCGTCACTCCGCGTCTGGAGCTCGGTGGTGTGTAGAGTGCAGATGTAGGCAAGCAGCATGGCGCAAGCTGCCGCCAACGCTAGCACGTAGCGCTTCTTGGCCTGCATGTGGACTGGCACGGAGAAGCTCAACGCGCCACGAAGACTCTCATATTGGCGCTAGAGCATAGCGCCAGCGTATGGGCCGCTGTGAGCAGACGCATACACACACAGATTAGCCCAAAACCAAGAAAGGCTAATTTGATAGTTTATATAAAAAAATATGTTCGTCAGATGACCTGCATGCACTATTTTGAGTCCTGAGGTAAATTTACTTTACTAGTTCTGTGCAAAACATTTACACACATAAACACATGGAAAATGCATTATTACCTATAGTGCTGAAATAACTCTTACGGCATAGAGTTATAGTCTTTTATTAGTGTACAGCTTCACATAAAAATTCAGTATAGGTCCTAAATCAACACTGGGAATGCTGCATGGAGACTTTAACTCTTTTTATGATTTACTTTGACACATCAAGAGTGATTTACTTTCCTTTTGAGAATAGCATCAAATGAAATGTGTTTTTATGGAAATTATGAAGAGGATAAAGCAACGAAATTTCAGCTCATGCGTGAAATAAACCTGCAAGGCGCCATATCCCGTTTGCGGCTTGCAGCTGAGAAGTGACACAGTAACAAAGGTGATGGAAATTGCATGAAACGGTGTGTGAAATTCTTTGAAAGAGCAGAGAAAGTTGAGCGGCGGGAGAGGCAGTGGCGCACCTGTTCGAGCGCATGTGACGTTAACCAACCTTCAGCTTCGGTCGAGAAGATCCATACGTCATTTAGAGCAAGATGGAGCATTTTCTTCATGAAGTCAGTCAGACTGATATTTTAGCCATAAAATGACAAGAAATATTATTCCCTGATGGAAAAAGTGGTGACTTTAACAGCGCCGTAATCCAGACAGAACGCCATTCATGTTCCCAAGACATCGGGAATTACACTCATAATGTAAGAGCTGGCGTGTGTCCCGGCGTTGCTTCGGTTTTCACATGCCGAGTGTCATCCGCATATCAATCCCGAGAAGCATGGCATCTTCCATACATCCGATCAAAGACCACGTCTAATCCGGGACTCTCATCGAACACATTTCCAAAACCAAACAGTCAAATATACTGTTCATTCTTACCAGGATGAGGAATTAACCTATTAACCCAGTCCTGTCGTTGTTGCTGTTTACCTTACCATGACATCTGTTTACCTTCTTCACCGATATCCGAGCAGACTTGGACCCCTTTCCAGTTCTGTAACAGCATAAAAATATTACTTCACTATAAAAAAAACAGTCAAATTAAAACTTTAAAATAACATTTTAAGGCTTTAAGGGTTTGTTTTTTTTAGTCAGAATGATCCATATTTGGTGAAAACAGCCATCTTGTCAAGGAGGATAAAATAAAACTTCATTTAGCTCTGAATGAAACTTGGTCCCTCGCGCTCTTTCTTTCTTTTTTCTTTTTTTTTTTATTTCCCGCCAAGATTCCTGTCAGCTTCACCGGAAGTCTCTGTCAGGTCTGATTCCAGTGCCTCCGCGCGCTCTTTAACACGCGCGTGTTGAAGACTTTTAGCCAGAAAGTTTGTTTAACGGCGCCGACACCTGAGCAGCCCGCGTGCCTCAGTGTCACTGCGCGGTCCGTTCTTAATCCGCACGAGGGAAGAAAAAAAATAATAAAAAACCGAAAAGGAAATGGCGTTAAAACTCTCGAATCCTTTCACACGGTTTTGTTTTATTGACACGGTGTCCACGTTGTCCGCCTCAGTGACACGAGCGCGCGGATGAAGCCGAGTCTGACTCTGAGCGCGAGCGAAACTGCCTCAGCATCATCTGAGGAGAAGCGCTATGGTGCGCCAATCGGGACAAAAACGTCGCTATGGAAGGCCAAATGGTGCAGAACGACACCAAACGAAAAGACGGAAAAAACGATTATTGTTTAATCGAATTAAACATTTTGTAAAAATGCAATGAGAAAAATATTGTCAAATAGGTATGAATTGCAGGTTTATTTAGGTAAAAATGTGCAAAAAAGATATTATTTCTGAATGACATTTTAGTACATGATTGATTGATGTTTTTCTTCTCCTACCTTATAAACCATTCACACTTAAAAATAAAAAATAAATAAAGGTTCGCAAATTCTTTGTATTTCTAAAATGGATCGTCACTTCATTTGAAACTATTTGGTTCTTTCAGGATTCTACATTTAATCGCTTTTTAAGCTAATAGCCTAATTAGTTTTTTGTATGCAAATAACCTTTTAACTAATATTTGGTTTAATAAACTTAAATAGAAACCAAGGGCTAAAAAAGCACAGAAAAAGAGTAAGTATTTGCTAAATCAGTTAATACCACAGCTCTGTGATATATAATTCTCATAGCTGATTGGTCAGAAGTTCCAGATTTAATGTACTATAACAGCAGCTCAGACAGTAGTACCGTCTGTAAGAAAAAGCATGGTTTACATTAATTAACTTGTTCTTATTAGTTATAATAACAGTAAATTATGCTACAAGACTTATAATACACAAATTATAAATGTCTTGTTATTTAACAAAATATCATTGCTATGGTGAAAGCTTTCTGTAAGGAGACTTTAGTATCCGCACTTTGTAACTGTTTTTGACCATGATAAAGTCTTTAGTACAGAGGTTGTGTTTTTGTGCTTTCTTGTTAACTTCGAGTGAATATGTTAACAGGAACCAACTTGTCTCATGTAAATAGAAATTATGATATTTAAAATAAATAAAACTTATCACTGGTGTATTGCAGTGGCATTAGTGGGGGGGGAAATGTAACAGGATGTGCTGTTTTATTCCTTTATTTATTTATTTAGCTATATTTATTTACTTCTTCCGACTAAACATGATGATGCAGCAGGTTATTAATTGCTGACCAAAAAAATATATCTTTACTTATATGTATATCTGCATATCTGAGCATGTGAAGCATAATCATACATTGTTAGGAACGCCATTACTGTCTTCTGATTATTAATACATGTTCTTTTTAATCAACTGCTTATACAGAGTAGATTTCTGTCCTTGGAAGGTTTTTTTTGTCAAGACCACACTAATCATTTCATTTCCATTATTTATAAACAAAATACATATAAATTATTTTTTAAGGCGACCTTCAGTGTAGCATTAATATTTACACTGTCTCCAGTTAAATCCCTGACAAATGCTAAAAAATTCAAAGCCTGTGTTTGGTAATATCCTCATGATCTGGGGTAGAGTATAATATGATTGGTGTTCATGCTGTTATCTGGGAGCTAATGATGCCATCTAGAGGTTTACTCTGTAACTGGGCATTGAAAAAAATAGTTCAGGTTGTTTGCGGAGTAGCAAAACTTTATCTCCTGTATTGATCAGTACACAGAGTTTTGGTAATAATCACCCTAATTATAAACTGCCACTCAGAGTTATTGAACATGTGAAGTTCCTTGTTTTTTGTTACGGTTGATTTACTACTAACGTCAGATGAAGCACTGAGGTGTAGAATGAGAAGTAAATAAGGGAAAACATTAAACCAGTCCTTTACCCAAGACTTAAATGATGTCTTTAAGGACTTTGAACCTGACATTAGTGGTGCAATTTATGTCTTATGATTAGCTATATGTTATACTACAATATAATCTCATATGACACGGCATGCTGTTATGGTAAAATAATCAATCACAAGGGTTGTGTGATGCAGTGGAGCTACTTTTACCTCATTTTCCTACACCAGCACCTCCCAAATCTTCTACTACAGCAATCTGCCTTATTAACGAACAACACGTCATACATTTTATCCAAATTATAGTTGCATTTAATGTTGTGGAACGTCCACAAAACACTTATCTCTTCATTTATACCTGCTATAAACAGGTTGTTCTCTTTCTTTTTTTCTCTCTTCAAGTTAATATTAAAACACTTAGCTTTTAATCACTGCATCACTGTAACTTTAACCAGTTACAGTAAATAACCTTCTGACCAATCAAAAATGAGCACTGGGGTATAAATAGTATTATCAAAGTTTTGACATTTCCTATTAGCACCGCTGAATTTATTTATACGCTGCAGTAAATGGTGATGGCTGAATATTTTCAGGAAAAGAGTGAGAGAAGGTGTTTCAGTGCTGTAGGTCTGTAATTCAGAGTTGTGTAAAAAGCCTGAATGAGCAGTGTGTAACAGTGTGTGTATGTGTGTGTGCTGGAGTGTAAATCTCATTTTCTCCCCATTCCTCTTTTCCATTGGTTCATTAGGCACGTAGCGTCTGGCTTGTGCTAGCGGCTATGCTAACAGGATATGCTAGCACCTCAGTCAAAATGGGAAAAGTTGCTCACGAGCTAATGACTGAAGCACTTCTTGACCTTCCAGAGAAATGGGACGTAATGTTCATTCCACTCTTTCTGAAAATGGGTGACACTTCACAGGGTTGCAGGGTTTTTTTCTGAATTAGAAACTAGCCTGGACTTATTCCTCAGAGAACAGACGAGTTCACACTTGCCAAGGGAGTAAAAATTGGACACGCTGTTTATGAGTGGGAGGGACGGGGATACTTTCTCTCCTTGTCAATCAAATTGAAACTAGTTAATCAGGGGCATCTGTGAGCTCATGTATACAGAATAGGGTTTCACATTCCTCCATTCTCCAAATGTGTCACGCTGGTTTGTGCAAGATGTTTGAAAAGATGCAGTTAGCTGGCTTTGCTTGTCTTGGAGGAAGCACGTGTTAGCTTTCACTCTTTCCTGTTGCTAGCTGGCATGTGATATGGTGGGAATTGGCAGGTGAATAAATTTGTGAGAAAATCAAGAAGGGAGAAAACTAGCTAGCTATAATGCTACAAAACTGGGATCGCTCAGCCGTTAGCCTTCTAGCCTATCATTTGTTTATCCAGTTTCGGTCTGCATATAATGAAAATCACTATGTTACTGATTACTTTCCTAAAATATCACATCTGTAAGTGTAACCTTATATGTAACTACTATAAATGATTTGTTATGGAAGCTATGTAGTTAGGAGAGCAAGGAATGTAAGTCTGGACATCAGAAAAATTCAATTTTATTTGTATAGCAGTTTAAACACTGGACAAAGCAACTTTATAAAAAGATATACATTTTAAATCTCTAATGAACGTGCCAGAGGCAACAGTGGCAAGGAAAAACTCCCTGAGAAATCATGAGGAGGAATCTTTGAGAGGAACCAGACTCAAATAGGAACCCATCCTCATCTCGGTGATGCCGGATAGTAAGATTAGAAATCATTCCCTTTCAATAACTGTAACTATATAGTCAAAAATTGCAATTGTGTAACCAGGAACGTATGAGATTATGAGCAAGTTCTGAATATAGGCATCAGAGTTATTTCTGAATTCATTATGATTGTAACTTGAAGTCCATTTTGTTGAAGTTCAATGGTGGAGGATGTAACACTGTATACAGGATCATTTGGAATAGAGGCTCAACAGTAATCAGAAGTCTTTGTATTTCTCATCTACACTCAAGTCACGCAGCCTGTGTAGCTACATGAAGCTCTGTGGTGTACGTATGATTCATTCACTCTCCGTTAGAGTGAAATGAGGTGCTGAGAGATGAGAACATTGGAACTGCCAGTTCTCCATCTTTAGCAAATCGGGTCAAAATATAGCATGGTCTCGCTTCCTTACACACGCTGCTCAGGCGTGTCATGGAAAAGATGACACGAGGCTTGTTTGGACAGCGCAACGTCGTCTCCTGTCTGATCTTCCACTGGACATCTAGCAGCAATTAGATCCAAGTGAGGATGAGCAGATGGGCCGTGTTCGCCGCTGTCAGTTCTGCGTGCTGAGTGCGAGCAGGCGATGTAGACAGTTTCAGTGTGTTGTGGAGGAAAAAAAGAAGAAGAAATCTCACAGCACTGTTGCGTGTTAATATTTGTGTTGGGATAAAGACTTTGACTTGTCCTTGGTAGTTGTGGTTCAGGCCACTTTTTGATTTTATAGTAACTGTAAGGCCGTTTTTAATACACTTAGTATGACTTGTATTGTTAATAAGTAAAGAATCAAACACTTGGTGTCATGCTGTTATAGGAACATTAATCAATGTTGGTGTAATGGGATGAACTGTTACTGTCCCGAATTGATTATTTTCCTATAACTGCACACCCAGAAGTGTTTAATTCCCCTCACTCCACAGTGAGGCATGACGATGGTGTGTTAGGGCCACACCCAGTGTATCCTGGGAAACGTAGTAGAAAATCTCATAGCGCTTTATTATTTTCTATTGTGCATTCAAGGAGGAAAGACTTCCTTTCCTATAACTCCTAGCACAGCCATGGTGATACTGATTTAACCTTGCAAAATGAAGTAGTGTGGTTTCTTGACAAAAAAACCCCATAAATTTGTGAAATTTTTCTCGCTACTTTACAATCTCTGAGAATATCCTGAGAGTTTTTTCTTAGAATTACAAGCACTACTTTTTCCTTCTTTGTTTTTTTAACTTTCAGATCATACAAGTGGGAATAATACTCAATATTATACTTGTTCTTGTATTGTGATCATCATAGATACCCATTGCTCTGCAAATGTGTGTAAAACTTTAGGCACCCTCGGTTTAATTATGGATATGACCTCTACGAGAAGAGCAAATCCGAAACATCACATATTTCTGCAAATTGTAATACATAATGAAGCTTTAAAAAAATTTATCACTATCATAAGTCATATAATGACAGCTTGAAACATTTTCAGATTCTTCAGAACCTCTGAGAGCGCCTTTGGCCTCATGTGGTCCGATTTATTTCTTTAGCTCCTGGTGCATTTTATTTTTAAACCCAGAAGAGGATATGTGTAGGCCGGTCGCCATGACTGAAATCAGACATCAAAGGAGAAGTACACACACCCGCTGTTCTTTTCCTGATTACTACCTGTTCACACACTGCAGGGTGTTAGTGTGGGTTTTCCCTGGATCACGGTATCCTGCTGAACACACACCTGTCTCGGAGACAAAGACAGCGAGAGAGAGAGAGAGCGAGAGAGAGAGAGAGAGAGCAAGATTCAGAGAGAAAGAAGAGAGGCCAGAAGAAGCTGAGAGAAATAGAGAGATAGAGAAAGAGATGGAGCAATATAGAAAGAATTCTAAACAGTATATATATATATGATATCCTTGTTTGCAAATTCTCACTGTAGAAGCAACACATATTTATTATTAGGTATTGGATATAAATAAAATAATAATAATAAGGTATTAACAGTGAAAGGAAATCCTGTACTTTTTTTCATGGTTTCGGAAAATGCATCTAAGCCAGATCTCTAACAATCGCAGATCGCACACTTGCATATTTATAACAAAAGCTTTGTATAAAAGTTGCTGGAAGTTAAAGGAGTTATCATTCACCGCATTTCTAAATTCATTCTACAGCAATTAGGGCTGACGTTAGGTATGTGACATCTTATTTAAATACAGGAAAACAGTCGCTACTTGATTAGAACATCAGAGACGCAGAGAAATGCTGTGTCTGACACCATCACCATGGGAGGTGAATATTAATGGAGTAATCAAATCAGAATCCTGGTGTATATGAAATAAGACTGACTTGGAGTTTATTTAAATCTGTTAAATTTCTCAGAATTAAAGTTCGCATACGTGAACGAGAGACCATCCCTGTGTATGTGAGACGCCAGTATACAGAGTCGCTAATAAAGTAAAACCTGGAAAGCAGAATCATTGACTATCGAATGTTTAGAAGTCACCAGGAAGTAAAACCATGTAGAAGGAAGTACAACCAGGAAGTGGAAGAAATTCAACCCAGGTGGAAAATATAATATATACTTGTGAAAAGAACCCAGGCATGGCTGTATCCTATTTTGAAAGCAGATGGTGTTCTGAGTGGCTGAGAGCTTGTGTGCTGACCGCAGTGCGTCGTAGGAGAGCGCGGTGTCTGTGTGGAGTTTCACATCTCTTCTCTTATCTGCACCGGAAATCAATTTCTTGTTTTGCTGTGAATAAAACAGGAGGAGAGGAGACAGCATGTCGAGCCAGGCATCGAGCATATAGTATTTAGGTCACTCGATAAGACAAGAGAAATGACAGGAGAAGGACAAAATGTGTTTGTATAGGTGTGTATGTGTGTGTGTGTGTGTGTGTGTGTGTGTGTGTGTGTGTGAGAAAACAAAAGTTATAATAAAAAGTCGGAAGAAGAGAATGACCTCAAGCATCAGAATGGGAAAAGTATGAGGTCTCAGTTGCCGTGGCATAGTTGTTGGTGACACTTTATATAGAAACTTCTGATCTCCTGGGGATTTCTCACACACAGCAGTGTTTAACCAGAGTTTACTCAGTGTTTAACCAGACTTTACTCAGTGTTTAACCAGAGTTTAAATGTGTTGGGCAGAAAAGCATCTCAAAACACCCAACAGATCTACCGTGAAGATTTTAACACTGATAAATGTCCAATATAAAGACTTTGGTAAAAGATAATCATTTTCTTGTCTTAAAAGAGAGGCTGGTGAGGGAACGACTGTTTATAGCGGCTATAACAAAAGTGATATCAGAACCTTGTTACATAAGCGTTCCAAAAACATTCAATAAAAATGATTTGTTAAAAAAAAAGAAAAAAAAAGTACAATGTGTCGTTCTTTGATTAATACTATGACTGCATATTAGGATCATATAAATAAATAAATAAAGGGCGGCGCGATGGTGTGGTGGTTAGCACTGTTGCCTCACAGATAGAAGGTCCAGGGTTCGATCCCAGGGTCACCCAGGGTGCCTTTCTGTGTGGAGTTTGCATGTTCTCCACGTGCATGCCTGGGTTTCCTCCGGGTGCTCCGGTTTCC
>JAQMYM010000012.1:26071584-26084415 GCA_030014255.1 Parauchenoglanis ngamensis
ATCACACACTCTATAAGTTTAGCACTTTACCACATTCACGCCCTCACAGGAAGTGCTAATACAGGAAGAGCAAACTTGCAGTTCAATTACTTTCTCAAAAGTGAGAAAGTCTCTCATGTCTTTTGTACAGCATAACTAATGTTCTAAATGCTAATTAATCATAATAAATCTTCTAATGCCGATAAACTATCAACTATTACTCATATTAAATACCATCATAATGAACACACATTAAATTCCACATCCTTACAGTTAACACAGGAAGTACAAATTTAACAGCACTTTTTTTGACCTGGCAGAAGAGTGAAATACAAAGAAGGCCAAAGTGAGATGTTCACAAGAGAGAAAACAAATAAAACCCAAACACTTTGCATTTACTAAAATGACAAAATACAGTGATGAGACATTTTATGCAGTGTGCAATTAAGCAGGACGGAAGTGTGTACATGTGTGTAATTGTTTCTCATTTATTATGCAACACAAAAGGCAAATCCTGTGTAACAGGAGGCAGAGCCAGGGGGCGGAGCCAGGGGGCAAAGAGGTGGCTTCTGTGGAGCCTGGAAGAGGAGTGACATCATCAAGGGATGCCATTTATGCAGGGCTGGAGAGTTAGATTTAGCCTGTTGCAGGATAATGAACACACTCTATACATCACATCCACACACTCACAGCTAATACAGGAAGTGCAAACTAAGCAGTATTGCATTGACCACATAGATGTGAGAAAGTCTCTCATGCACAGCAGAACTACGTTCTGTGTTAAACAAAACAAAAGCACTGTAATGTAGCATTTTTCATCTTGGAAAACATGCATTTTATTGTTTTAAATTTTACATGAGAATTTACATGACAGTGACCGGAAGCTGCAGTCTGCAACATTACTGTTCCGACTTCTCCATCTAGTGGCCTTACATGGTTAGTGCACCAGAATAAAGCTTATTATTATGCTACGTTTTATAATTAAAAAAATTTTTTAATGTACTTTTCTTATGGACATTTTGCTTAAATCAAATTTAACTTTACAAATGGCTGTAATTTAAATGTTTCACTTTAAAACTGTGTGTGCGTGCGTGTGCGTATGTGTGTGTGTGTGTGTGTGTGTGTGTGTGTGTGTGTGTGTGTGTGTACTTGTATTTCTACTTGCTACATACTGAAGACCAAAACACGTTAACCAACAGAGTGAGGACATTTTGGTGGTTATTTTATATTATTTTATAAAGAATATTTTGCCTGGTCCTCACGTCTTCAAAATACTGTTGGAGGGTTATGAGTGTATGTGTGTGTGTATGTGTGTGTATGTGTGTGTGTGTGTGTGTGTGTGTGTGTGTGTGTGTGTGTGTGTGGTGAATAAACACAAGAAAAGAAAGAATTCCATTCCAAAGACTTGGACAATACTTAAGTAAAGTAGTATAGCACTAGTCCATAAACTTCAGTTTTCTGTACACTTCAGTATTCAGTATCTTGTACACTGCAATATTCCATCTATTTAAGTATTTCATATACTTCATATAAGCATTCCATATGCTTCAGTATTCAGTACAGGTCAGTATTCTGTATACTTAAGTATTTCATACACTTGAGTATTACATATACTTCTGCATTCCATATATTCCAGTATTCAGTGCACTTCAGTATTCAGTGCACTTCAGTATTCAGTGCACTCCAGTATTCAGTGCACTTCAGTATTCAGTGCACTCCAGTATTCAGTGCACTTCAGTATTCAGTGCACGTCAGTATTCAGTGCACTTCAGTAACATGTAATATGTGCACTTCCATGCACTTCAGTATTTTATGAACTTCTGCATTATACTTTCTGTATTCTGTATGCTTTAGTAGTCCTTACGTTTCAGTATTCCAGAAACTTCTCATTCATTCATTCATTCATTCATTCATTCATTCATTCATTCTCTCACTACTTATTTACTTAATGGCTCCCCCTGGCGTTGATTTCTTTATATTGTTATATCTTGGGTGGATGTTGTATTTTGTTGATCTTTTTCCTTTCTACTAAACTGTGCATAACATAATATACAGGGTTTGTTTGTTTTTTAGTCTGATGACGTTCTTGCTGTTGTTGTTTATCACCAATCTCCTAACATTACCTTGTGTTATTACACTTACTACACAGTATATTATTATATACATTTTGGACCAGTTTATTGACACACTGATACAGTAACACACACAGAGTCAAGGGGGCGCAAATGAGATGCTTTAATGTAGAAATATAATGATTATAACGTGTGTACATCAGCAATAACTGTGATAGTGGGCTAACTGTGATAGTGGGCTAACTGAGGGAGAAAAGCATGCACCTGGTCACGTGACTCCACCGGGCGCGCGCGCGTTCACGGAGTCTGTAATTACGTTCACCTGTTGCAGGGAAGCTGCGCGTGCGTGTGTGCGGAGCTGTTTGTAAATAACAACGCACTGTAGTGTCATGCATTTTTTCTTTTAAATTGTTATCTTGTGAATAGCAAAAGAAGAAGCTGATGGATTAACGCAGTAAAGAGGAAGCACTTCATGGTGCAGGAGAACACAATGTGATCACATGCAGAGGTTTAGAGGCGGACTGTTCAGTGTACATCAGTGTGGAGAGAGAGAGAGAGAGAAAACTCTCCCACATGAGCAGCAGTTGGAGGAGAAGTGGGCTTTTGCTTCTTTGCAGACGTGAGGAGAAAAGAGCAGGATGAAATTTTGAGAGTGGAGAAGTTATTTTTTATCAAGGTGGGTGATGTTTATTTGTTTATTTATTGTACAGCATCTCTGTACAACTGATCACCTGATGATCTAACACACCATCAAGTTATTATATTTACTATTGAGATTTTATAAATATTAGTCTGTTTATCTGGTCATGTGAATTAAACTCAGAAAATAAAATAAATCATAAATAATTTGGACCAAATGCGTTCTTGGTGGAAGCTTCAGGAATAACAAGACATTGGATTATTTTCTTATTTAAAAAAAACTTTTAGTCTATTTGAACTTTTAGTGTCCTGTTTTCTGTTTGAATTTTATTTATTGTTTTGGAGTGCAAAGGATTATTTTTGTATTTCCAATTAAAGCCGTGAGTTACACAACCAACACTTGCTTTCTGCCCCTCTACCTTTCTGCATGTGTCTCTTCCTGCTCTAACACCAAACATACACAAGGACATCATGTCACATTGTAGCATATTACACCCTCGAGTGTGTGTGTGTGAGTGATAGTGATAGTAGCCATGCACAAAATACAGCATGTCTGAAATATATCTTTAAGGATGACTAACATGGTCAGAGTGTACAGATGAGGAGGACTAAAGCACCGCTGCATCGCTGTCTTTGGCTAGTGAGGGCGGAATCACTGCCGCACTATCAGCAGGTAGTCAAATGGCATCGTGGATAATGTGGGAAATTGAATAGGCTACTTTAATGATAAAATAGGTTCATTTATAAAATTAGGAATTAATTCTAAATATTGATATGCATGTGCTTTTTTTTGTTTTGTTTTTGTTTATGTAAAGTTCCTGGAGGTTTTTCATTTTCTCTTCAGCTCTTGATGTAGAAGACTCTGAGCACGCAGAGCGCCGATGTCATCACACGAGAGATGCAGATTTACAACAGGAAAAAAATCTCTGTAGAGAATAACAATGCATGCTCTTAGTCCTCCTTTCAGCTGAAACGATGGTGCTGAAGTTAGTGAAGCTTTTTACTGCGCGCTCGCGCGCACACACACACACACACACACAGTGAATTACAGCCACACTGAGCAAACTTGCCCTCCACTCAGCTGATATACATTTGTACTTGTTACTGTGGAATGTTCCAGATTCCTCCAGAGTGGTGTATTTTCGCCTCGTCTTCATAATCGCGAGGTCTTCAGTGGTGTGTCTTCACACAGATTGCTGATGAGTCTGTTATCTCTTTTCAGTCTCTTGCATTTCCCTGGAGTCAGCATCTCTGCTATCCTAACAGCCTGCTGTTAAGCCTTACAGTCCATCATTCAGGCTTTAGGTTCGGGTCAGGTCCAAACACATCGTGAAAAAAGAGGAAAAAGCATTTCTTTTTAATAAACAGGAAATTTCTCTCATCATGAACTCGGGTTAATATTATGTCAAATAGAAAATATTTCACTGCCAATATTCCAGTGTTGCAGTGTAAGTGAGGATTAGAACACATCTGCTTTTATTATTAGAGGCTTTTTATTATGAAAGGTTTGTTCTCCGCTTGTTAGATTGTTTTAGACGGCTTTGCCTGGCTGTGATGCAGGGAGTTACGAACTGAGTCAACAAACAAGCTCATTAGAATATTAGTAGTTTAGGCCACGCCCACCCCAAAATCTGTGTTTAATCTGTCTCTGTCTGTCTCCCTGCTGAATTTGTCTGTCTGTGTATCTGTCTTCTCCATCTTTCTGTTTGTCTGTATCTCTGACACTCACTGTCTGTCTCTCTATCGATCACTGTCTGTCGGTATCTGTATATGTCTGTATTCTTACTGTCTCTATCTGTCTGTCTCTCTCTCTCTCTCTCTCTATACCTCTGTCTGTCTGTTGCTATCTATGTCTATATCTCTGGCTTTCTTTGTCTGTCTTCATCTGTCTGTCTTGCTCTGTCCTCAGATGTTTGTCTGCCTCCATCTGTCTGTCTATATCTTTGACTCACTTTCTGTCTACCCCTGCCTGTCTGTCTCCACCTGTCTGTCTCTCTGTCTACCACTGTCTGCCTATATCTGTATCTCTGACTCTCTCTGTGTGTCTCAGTATAACATACCTGGATTAACAGACACTTATGTTGAAGAGAAAATGAGGATTAAAACTTTTCATCAGAGAGACAGACAGAAAACTTGTCTAAAAACACTGGACAGGAGGTTTGCACTTTCTCAGGGTCTTTTTGGTTCCGACAGTGTTTAACTCTAGTTCCAGTTTCCTAGCAGCGCATGTGTGTGTGTGTGTGTGTGTGTGTGTGTGTGTGTGTGTGCAGCCCAGCCTGCCAGCAGCCTCTTAAATGTCAGCAAACACATGCGGTACTTAATGAAAACTCCAGTGATGAAGCCGTTTTTAATGACTTTGATAAACGGCACTCTCGCAGCTCATCCCTCAATGTCTGAAGGTCAGGCGTGACTTTCTGGAAACAACAAACAAACAAACGTTCGGGTCAGATAGCACGAGTCACAGTGATATCATTGTTTCCCCTCATTTTATAAACTTCATCATCACATGCTAATATAACACACATCTCGTGCTGTTTTTAGCTCATTAAAGACAAAGTTCATCTCAATTACTCAACAAGAACAATCCAACCTTTTGTACATGTGCACTGCATGTGAACAAGCATTTATGAAGCTCAACCAAACATAGTCGGAGCCAGAATTTTTGGCACCCTTGTCAGAGATGGGTTAAAAAATTTTGTGGTTGAGAGTAATTCTAATAATAAGATATTAGAGAAATCAATCTAAACCTTAATTAAAGTAAATGTATAAACATAAATGATTATATCAATCAAATAAAGAATAAACTACTCCGTGTCATGCTGTTTTAGCAATCAACAACAGGGTGGTGTGAAGCAGATCACTATTGCCACCTCAACATGGTTTTGTTTCCTGTAACCGCATGTCCCAAAGTGTTTATTCCTCTTATACCAGAGCAATATTCCAATACTTGAGTCAAAAGATAACAATGAATGATCACTTGCGTTATAGCAGACTGGCCTCCATTCTTTCTGTCCATCTATCCATAATATCATTTTTTTTCTTCTGTTCTTTATTCTCTTCCATCTTTCCTTCCTTTCACCATCCATCCATCCATCATTTCTTTATTTTCTTCCATTCCTTTCATCCATTATTTATTTATCCTTTTCTTCTATCCATCATCGCTCTATCCATCCATCCATTTCTTTATTTGCTTCCATTCCTCCCATCCACCATATTTTCATTCTTATCCACCCACCCATCCTTTCCATTCCTTTATTCTATCCTTCGAGCCATTATTTCTCATTTCCGTCCATCCATCCATCCAACCCTGAATGCATCATTTTTTTCATTCCTTTCAATTGCTTTCATCCATTAGGTTTTCCTTCCATTCTGTTGCTTCCTTCCATTTTTCCTTCCAGCAATCCATCCATCCATCCCATAATTTCTTCATTCCCTTGTATCTTTTCCTCATTCCCTTATTCCCTTCTTTTTGTTATTCCCTTCAGTTCATTGATGGAATCATCCATCCATCCATGCATCCATCCCGCCCATAATTTTTTTATAACCCTCCATTCCATCCATCATCATTTAATATTATCTTTGGAAGTTGCTTTCTACCAGAGTATACATGTCTGTAGCTGAATGTGTGCACTCAAACATGGCACAAATGTTAATGTCCAAAAGAGACATGTGGACTAACACAACATGGAATTTTTATGTTTTTCTAATAATTTAATTGAATAATCCGTGTAGTCCTTGCGCAACCTGCAAACTTGGAATTCAAAACAAACACCACTTTGATGAGGTCATTCAGATGACAGAGCCAATAAAATGGGAAAGCCACACACAGTCTTCTCTGTACACACTCTGGATCAGGCAAACAGGCGTTTGTTTTACTGGACAGTTTAAAACCAGCTTGGAGCATTCTGCTTGTCGCTCGTCATGTTGGTTTTAAAGCCAAGGCATGTGATTGATGTCCAGACCCTCAATTCAAGGCACCTGTAGACGAGGTAATGGAAAACGTAGGACTTATTTAGCATACAGCATCACTTTGCAGTGTGTTTCTCATTTGTGAAAGGACACAATGCCACACATTCATGAGTGTGATTGTAAGTATGCAGCAGAGGTTGTGTGGCTGTGATTATGACCCAAGAGTAACATTGAATGCAAATGGATTTGTGGGTTTGGGTTTCTTTTAATAATGTATGCTTTTGTAATAATAACATTACCGATATAGGACTATGAGACCACAGTTGTTACCATAATTCCACTTGTGGTCTTCAACCCTGGGCCCAAGTAGAATGATGCTTAGGGCTACAATTAGTTTACTAATGAAGGTGTCAGCTGCGCCTGCAGTAAATGGTTCCATAGATACAGTTGGTCAGAGTAAGAAATGGAAACATGCAAGTCCTTAATGGGTGTGATTCTGGCTCTGATTGGGTGACACAGTGGCTCAAAATGGACCTAATGGGTAATGTACTGGTTGAGAATGCGTCATGTGTTGGTTTGGAATTGGTTCTGCGTGACATATTGGTTCAGAATGTTTTAGATGGATCAGAATGGGTGAGGAGATGGATCCAAAAGGATGTGATTGCACTAAATGGGGAATGTTGGTTTGTAGTGGGAAAGATGGTGGTTAGGAACGAGTCAGATAGTTCTAAATGGGGTGAAGTGGTTCTAAATATTGGTTCAGAATAGGTTAGATGGTGGTTTGGAATGGGTGCTATATAAATTTGGACTGGGTTGGATGGTTCTGAATGGGTAACATTTAATTAGGAAAGGGTCAGATGTATTGGAATAAGTATGAATATGGTTCCAAATGGCAAAGATAGCCCTAAATGCATTACGTTGGGTGGCACGGTCATGTGGTTAGCACACTCACTTCACAGCAAGAAGGTTCTGAGTTCAAACGTGCTGGCCGACTGGGGCCGATGTGGAGTTTGCATGTTCTCTCTGTGCCTGCATGGGTTTCCTCCGGGTGCTCCGGTTTCCTCCCACAGCCAAAAGACATGCATTTTATGTTACCTGACTACTCTAAATTATCCATAGGTGTGAATGTTGGTGTGAATGGCTGTTCATCTCTGTGTTAGCCCTGCAATAGTTTGGCAACCTGCCCAGGGTGTTCCCACCTCTCACTCAAGGTCAGCTGGGATTGGCCCCAACTTCCGCAAGACCCTGTTGTAGGGTTGGATAAGTGGTATAGACCATGGATGGATGGATAACATGTTGGTTCAGAATAGGAAAGATGGTGGCTTGGAATGGTTCTAAACTATGGATATAAATGGGTAAATTGTTCTAATTGGTTTGGAATGGGTGTGATTGTGCAGAACGGGCCTGGAATGGGTATTGTATTGGTTTGGACTAGGTCCGATGGTTCTAAATGGGTGGTGGTGTGGAATTGGTCAGTTAGTTCTACATGGGTCACACGTTGGTTTGGAATGGATAAGACGGTTTTATTGGGTAACATGTTAGTTCAGAATGGGTCAGATAGTGGTTTGGAGTGGGTACTATATTGGGTTGGAATAAGTCAGATGGTTCTAAATGAGAACTGTATTGGTCCATAATAGGTCAGAAGGAAGTTCAGAATGTATAATTAGTCTGATTGCCACAGTGGTGGTCCTGAATCTGATGCTTCTGAATGGATGTGAAGGTGGTTTTAAATAGGAGGGATGGTAAGAAAGAAGAAGATAAAAGCCTTTATTTATCACATCCATTATAGCTCAGCAAAACTCCTCTCTCTGAATATCCCAGCTTGTTAGGAAGTTTGGGTCAGAGTGCAGGGTCAGCCATGAGGCCTTGCTCAAGGGTGCAAGAGTGGCAGCTTGGCGGTGCTTGGGCTTGAACCCCTGACTTCTGATTGGTAAGCCTTAGCCCCTGAGCCACCACCTCCATAAAGTTGATAGAGTTAGCTCTATAATCTCCTGACTCCTAGACTGATGTGTTATTCATTGCCCCTTTGGACCACCAGTATTGAATGGGCATGAGATTGAGAATCTGACCATCACTGTCCATGTTATAAACATGAATATGAATATTTAAAATAATGATCCTAAATGGTAAGAGTGTGGTCTTCAGTGCCCTGGTTAAACGTATGATTCAGTGAAGATGGTTCTGATTGTTCTGTCTTAGCTCTGTCTCTGAATGTTACTTTAGGTTCTGAATGGATAACAAGGCCATGTACCTGAGCACATATGAGGAACGAGACAACGGCTCGTTTTATGAGGAGGGCTACGATGGACGAAACCTGTCCAAACTCAACCTTTGTGAAGAAGGTAAGCTCGGATTGTACAGGCAGGGGGGCTTTTAATCTTCTGGGATTTGCCGTAAAAAAGGGTGGTAGAAAGCTGCCTTGTGTTTGACACTTTGACATGTTTAATAGCTATGGCTTGGTTAAACTATTAAGTGTTGGGTGTAAGAATAAAAACTGATTTTTTTTGACGATGATGTAGGGCAATTGGCCGTATAGTCTCCTTGGGAAAACAACTTTCCACCATTCTAAAAGATCTGTGGCTAATCATTTAGTCTAACAGTGGTCACATGACACCTGATCCCAGAGCAGAGAATCAGCAAGCATGCTGGGTAATAAAACAGCCATTAGTGCAGAGTGTTGACAGCAGAACAGCTGGGTGTGTCATGCGGAGCTGTGTGAGCGGCCCGGACGCAACTTTTCTCCCCCCGTAAGCTGCAGTGGGAACCAGCGAGTGTTTTGACATCTGTGTGTGAGGATTTGCTAGTTTAGGAACAAGGAATGAGGAACAAAGTGTAGATCAGCTGTAGCAGGAAAAGTCAAGCTTCACAAGGAGTTCACAGTCAAGCTGTGAACACAAACATGGGTAATATATACAGGTGAGACAATTAATAGAATACATTCATGTTTTCAATCATGCTCATGTGAAGGTAGAATAATTCCAATCCAAAAATAAATAAAATAGTTTAGAATTTCTCTACTACACTTATTAGCAATTCTAACATTTAATCCTATTTTTTTTTTTTTTTTTTATCTAAAATCACTTTTAATAAATTGTTGCGTTCAAGCACTCATACCAGGTTGCATGTAGAGATCTGACATTTTGAATGTGCATATTGATATTTAAATTAAAATACACATGATCAAGGATATGGCTGTTTATATAAAGATATTTTCAGTTATTTAAATTTGTAGCTCTTTGTTATTGGTTATTTTTCTACAACAGCATGCCCTGAGTGTTTGATTTCTTACAAATGCAACCAATCATCATTCTACGTGTCCTTGGATTTGCACACTTTCTGCCCTGTTGCCCCATCCTCATACACTGCTATTATGTCCGCTCCAAAAAGTGTTTAAAAAAAAAAAAATCTTGCTTCTCTTAGTTCCTAAATGCCTCGCAGAGCATAAAGGTGATGGAGACATGTTTGTTGATTCTTATTAGTCAAAGACATGCAAATATCTGAACGAGACACCCAATAAACCGACACGAAGGCGAGACCGCAGATAGTGAGTCATGCATTTGGAAATCATTTCCAGCAGGTGGTTATTTAAGTCTTAATAAGCGTGTTTATGTACGAACTCTTTTGAAGCCGGGCTCTGTAATGTGAAACCCTGATCTCATACCCGGGTCACATAAACACTGAAATCATGCTGATGTTCAAGTTTTAGCTCCGTAAATGTGTTCTTATTCTCGAGGCACATTCAGGGAAGTAAACAGCAAAAATCCTGTGTTTCTAGATATTGTGTATAAATAAGCTGTTTAGTTGTGTTGACCGTGTTTACTGTGTCCTGGGGTATTAATTTGAGGTTGCACACACGTGTAAACTCGCTCCGTCATCCATTACCAGGAGACTGAAATACAAATATGGTAAAGTAAGACAAATTTGTATGTCTTACTGGGTGAAAGTTAAAATAAAAAATAATTTAAATAAGAATGTCATTTTACTTCTGAGTGATCACTATAACTCTTGGGTGTTTATGTAACTTATACATACATATTTTTAACTTCAACTTACAACAGTTAATGTGTACATGCGACTTCGAAATCATAAATGTAATCATTCTACAATCTTTAATAGACTGTTTAAGACACACTAGATTTTAACTTTAGTCATTTTTATTCTTATTAACGGTAGCTGATTTGCCTTATTTGTGATGACAGGTTTGTGATTTTTGCTGTGGTAATGTACTTTACAAAATCATATTAATATTAACAAAATAGCAAAATTAAAATATTCCTTTAGGGGTGTGAGAATTTTTGTTAAACACATTTTTTTTATTTTTACTCTTTAATTTGAATGTCTTTTTTTTTAAATATTATTTTTAATCATAACAATTAGAATTATCTTTTAGTTTTTTCTTTTGTTACACAATTATGGATAATTTTTTTACAACAATTTCACAACTTTTTTTTTTTTTTTTTTCTTTTTTAATAAAATAAAGCATGCCAATAATTTTAGAGGGCATTCTTTCTCCCGAAGCACCACCCATTTTTAAAATGATACATTTTGTGTATTTATGCAAGTTTTTATCATTATATAATGTATAGTTTTTTTTCGTAAACACTGCCACATGTAACAAATCAGATCTCCTAAGCATCTGTACTATGTAAATGCCTGTCGCACTTTCCGTTACTGATCTGATCTGCTCCCGTTACCAGACATTTTGCAAGTCGAGTTCTAATGTTACGTCTGTACATCTAACATTCTCACTCACTCATTCTCATCTTGATGTAGGACTGTATTACATCATGAAGTATTTCTGTGGGACGACCCTCGTTTCCTCGTTCACTTCTTCTATGTTCTCTCGAGCAGCGAGTTCTGGAAAGCGGCGGAGGAAAACGGACAACTGCTGCGGCCACTTGGACTCTCTGTCCGCCATCAAATACGCCATCGTTTCCCTCTACATCCTGGTCCTGCTGAGTATATTCGGCCTCTGCATCGCAGGTAAACGGCGTCACATGTCACATGACAACAATATCAGACAATTTCAGACTCCTATTTAGTCCAAGTATCCAAAATACACTTAATACCGAATCATCCAGACACTAGCACTAGTGAATTAAGCAGGGAACCGAACACTGTATTGTGCTGTTCTAGGAAAAGTATCAACAACAGGTTGACGTGATGAAGCAGGGTTCTTGTTCCCACCTGAAGTTTATTTTCCTGTGAAGTGTTTCTGTTTTGTTTATCATCAAATGGCACATTGGATTTTTTTTTTTTTTAATCTCTTTGTAGTTGTTGAATATACATGAAACACGTTAGTTCCTGTTATCGCTTATTTTATTGCAGCTATAAACAGTCATTCCCTCACCAGCCTTTCCTACTCTCTCTCTCAGTAAATAAAACAAAAATAAAACGCAGCTTGTCACGTTACCGGGAAACCACAAGACGTGTAAACACCTTGGAAAACTTAATGGATCAGCATTTCCTCTGTGGGCTGACCGAGGCCTTGCTTCCGTAAAAGTGTTAAAGAAAAAACATCTTGGAGAAAGCTTCACCACACCAACACGCATCAATTCTTGAATAACAATAAAGTGAAAAAAATCGGTCTCTCTTCTGACGCATCCTTTTAAATGTCTGTAGTTTGAAACTCAACCAGAACTCGGCTCATTTTGGATTCCTGAAGTGACTTTAAACTAAAGAAAGTGTGAAACCTCTTTTCCCGCAGGATATAATGCAGTCTGTACCAGTATATTGAGATCTATTACCTGGGGTTTGGACCGGAATATACAGTGTGATGATATGATATCAATATTGTGATAAATTGTCACAATACGCTTTTCTCAGATATCATGGCTATCTTTGTTGTTTTTTTTGCAACATGAATGCTATGTTAAATCATGATGCATATCCTAGATCATAGTAATGCTTTTGCAAATTGTGGTATTTTGATACACGGCCCATCTGTGACTTTGCTTATTTTTCAGCTGATTTTATGGAAGGTAAAATATGGTTTAATCTTTCTGTAACAAAAAATGTACTGACCTGAACCATTCAGATAGGGGTTAACTGCAAGAGATATGGTGATGATCCACCGGGACCTCAGCTCCCTGTGCAAAACTAATCCCAACTGAACAGGGACAGACTGTGCTACTACAAAGCTAAAAGCTGCACATTCTTCTCTCTCTCTCTCTCTCTCTCTCTCTCTCTCTCTCTCTCTCTCTCTCTCTCTCTCTCTCTCTCTCTCTATCTC
>JAQMYM010000012.1:26084515-26113268 GCA_030014255.1 Parauchenoglanis ngamensis
CTCTCTCTCTCTCGCTCTCTCTCTGTCTGTCTGTGTGTGTATCGCTCTGTCTCTCGCTCTGTGTCTCTGTGTCTCTCTCCGTGTGTCTCGGACTCTCTCTCTTTCTGTGTTTCTCTCTCTCTCTCTCTCTCGGTCTCTGTCTCTTGGTTTCTCTGTGTCTCTCTCTCTCTCTTGCGCGCTCGTCTGTCTCTCTGTCTGTCTCTCTATTCTTGCTCTCTCTGTGTCTCTCACTCACTCGCTTGCGCTCTCTCTCTCTCTCTCTCTCTCGCTCTCTCTCTCTCGCTCTCTCTCTCTCACTCTGCATCTGGCTTCATTTCACTCTGAATCTTTTTTGCCCCTTAACCTCACTGCAGCGGTCTGACAAGATGAGAGCTTCACAAACACATCCCAAGCCTCAGTTTGAACAGTGGTGAATTTTTTTTAGACCAAATTCTGTTTAGTTTTTTTGTTTTTGTTTTGTTTTGTTTAGGTTGGGTTTTTTTGGTGGTTGTTTGGGACAGCGTTCTTCCCTGCACCCTTAAAACTTCATCTCTAACTCAAATGTCTTATTTAGTTGCGTTGATGTTTCAGTTTGTGGGACATGCGGAACTAATCGTGAGCACGCAAAGAGAAACGGCTCCAGGAAAATCGCTGCTTCTCCAAAACGATGGCGCTGTCTTGTGGAATTAGCCTCAGAGTAATGCGCACCTGACCTCCAAGCCATTTGTTTCTTACATTTAATACCATGTGACAGAGTTATGTAGAGGTTATAGTACTGTACATCTTGAGTACGGTCACACACACACACACACACACACACACACACACACAAACACACACACACAAAGCACGAACACTGCTGATGTCCCCTTGCAGAGCCGTATGTGAATAACACTTGGAGGTGTGCCGTTATCGGAAAATAATCAACGACAGATTGGTGTGAGTCGCTACGAGTCACTGTTGTTTAATTTGCAATGATTCTTATTCTGCGATTCAATTATTATATTATTTGCACACTGCGCATAATGAAATCAAACCAGAAGTAAATGATAAAAAAAAAGTCTGAGTAGCATGTAGAATTTCTGACGTAATTCATTTATCTAAAATACAGTGACAAAAAAAGCACCTGAGCTTGAGCGTGCTAAAATAAGGGATTAGATAAATACCTAGATTAAAACATTCCGTACATCACATTCAGCATTTATTTTCTCTTTTTGTTTTTTTGGCTCAGTTTTACATATTGCGTCTACAGCGAAAAGCACGCATGTTGTTTGATTCACTTCCAACAGCCGAGTTGATTCTGAATCGATTCACTTTTGTCACTCAAGTTTTGGTGTCTCTATCACACACACACACACACACACACACACACACACACACACACACACACACACACCAGGGTTTCATTCAGACACTATACAAGGCACAAGTAAAAGCACTTTTAGGAGCCCAGTGATAAAAATCTGCACTCATCCCTGACTCTGTCCCACACCTACATGAGTATGTTGTGGTTTAATTCTGCTTGTGCGTATACACAGCATGTAGTCTGTTTGAATGGAGCTCTCGTGTGTCTCGTGTCACATGTGTCCCCTGTGCAGTATTTTAGGCAGGACTCTGAGACACTGCAGTCTCACTCCAGCATCTGAGCGAGATGGTCTAGGAGCGCTTACAAGTGAACCCCAGTGCAGCACGATTGCAGCGAAAGAGTCATTTGGCACTGATTCGATTCAGTGGAAGTGAATCAGTGTTTTTGGGGATGCGAGTCGCTAATCTGAGCCAAAGGACAGAGCTGTAACGCTGCAGGAATGCTGTGTATTCTGGAGATTTGAACAAAAAGAGAAAATAAACACAGGATTCGACACAGAGAAAATGTTTTAAACTAGTTATTTTGTAATTATCTAGTCATTTATTTTGCAGCAGCTCTGTGGTCTTTGTTTTGCTCAGATGGGTTTTTTCTTTTTTTTTTTTTTTTTTGGTCAAGCACTTGGCAATGTTTTATTTCCATCACTAATGAATGTTTTTAGCTCTGCATGTCCCTCAGACAAGGTTACGGTTAGATTTTGTTTTGTTTAAATAATTTGCAAAAGAAAACCAAATAGCAGGCAGATTTCAAACTCTCTTTTATTCAAACTCTGCAAACAGACCAATAGGTGTGAAAGAACGCTAAGAGGGTCCTGAATCAAAAAAAGATGTGAACCTGCAGGAGAACACAAAGGGTTTGTGCTATAAAACAAGACACCAAGTGACGATGCAGACGTGGTTGTTCCTGAAGTTGTTCCTGGCTGTTCTATGAAAAATCCATGAGGGTAAAAGAAACGTTTATAGTTATGTTTCAGTGATTATACCACGGAAAGCTAGAGATTAAGAGTCTAATCTGGTGCAACTGTACATGGGAAATGGACACGTTGCTTGCAAACCATGAGCAAATGCTGTGTAACGGAGGAAAAAGAGATACTGGGCTGTAACTTGCTGAATCCATGCCGTGTGTTTCTATAAAACATTCTCATATAGAGTGGAGGAAAGAGAGAGCGTGCGCATGCGGCTTATTATTTGCACTCAGAGGCCAGTTTGTAATGTTTACTGACCCTATAGGATTGGAAACGTGTCAGGCTTTGAATACTAGTAGAGAGCCAAAGTTTTAAACATTTTATTAAAAATAAGTTAATTTCCCTAAAAACAGACCGACGAAGAGTCAAATCTCCGTCATGTGCTTTCTAGAGAAAGTGAGTTTGATATCGAACTAGCACGAAGGGATTTATTTGCATTGCAAAGCAGATTTGGGCCGAGCCTGCAAAAATGAGTCATTCCCCCGCCAGCTGTGCTGCATCTGTCCACACACACACACACACACACACACACACACACCGGCCTGGGAATCATCACCACCGTATACATCAAGAACAGCTCGGAGTTTTCAGCTACATGTAAAGAGGAGATCTGGGCTTCATTTCAGAGGGGATGCAAGTGGACGCAAGAATCACTTCTCTTGTAAAACTGACCATTTTTTTCCGTTTAGCTTGGATTGCTATTTAGTTGTGCTAACGTTGCTGACTAGAACTTTCGAGCCTCTCGTTTCCTATTGGTTTATAATGGCACGGTTTGAGAAATTACAAGTCAGAATTCACTCCGATATCGTGAGCGTGAACCAAAGTAAACTGCACCCCGAAGGTGTTTCGCACATCCGTTCCCCTTCAGTGATCTCTCTTGTCATTTGCTGCTGTAGCTTAGCATGCTACGGCTACATCGTAAATTTTGGCACGTCTTTGTTGCTCCTTATTACTTAGCTTTGTTCAACCAACACCTGCAAAATATTCATGGAATACACCTTTCTACGGAACCTGTCATGATCATTTCAACAGGTCAAGCGGCTGTTAACAGAAAAGCATTTGACAAAATGGAGCCCAACGGCAAGAATCTGACTTTTCCTGTACTCGATTTCGTATGAAGCTTCGTCAAAACGTTAAAGGACTGTTTTCCTCCGAAGTAAACAGAGCTGAAATGGTTTACCCTCTATGCATGATGACAAAAAGCATAACCAGTGACCTCATGAGCTGGTATCTGCATTAAAAATTGAAATTCCTGCATAGTGAGATCTGGATTAAGTCAAATTCAGACTTGAAAGCAGATCAAATTGTTTTTTACGAGCTCTGGGCCACTCGGCTTTATAAACCGGGCCGCATGCGCAGGAAGAGACGGCAACTGGGATCATCTGCGTTTTATGAGGAAAGTAATGGACTTATTTGGCAGGGGTTTTTAGATGGGCTTTAAGCCGAGGTGCCTCGATCTCCAGCGTCCAGCACAGCTCGGCGTCTCCACTGCTCGAACACACTGTCGGCTAATTACTACTAGCTTTATTTGTTATAGCAGAGAAATCCCCAAACGCTGTGAATCTGCAGCTTCCAGGATTAGAACTGGACTCTTAGAAAGGACCTCTTTAACAAGTCCTCCACGCTAGCTTCTTACAGCTCAGTCATTATGGTCGTGAATGGGAGACAACAGAGCTGCACATGACGGTCCAGTATTTCCAACAGTTTACATTGCGTTAATTAAGTGTATTAAGGCAGTTTTGAGAAAGCGGTCCTTGCGAGAGCATCCAAGTGGCTGGAATGAATCATAATCAGGAAATGGCTAGTTACATGAGATCTGGGTCTTATTAACTGTTTTACAGTTGGGTTTGATTTCAAAGCGCACACGCATCAGAGCGGTGTTATTGTTCAGGGTTTGTTTTTTTTCTTTAATGTCCCACTCCATGGTTATTTAACCAGACCCTGTTCCATGTGGAGCTATTCACAAAGTTGCCCCGCCTCAGGGCTGATGCCAAGCAATCACCGAGTGATGTAAACAGCACTTGTTTTTCCTGTATAAACCACTAAGTTGGGAAACATTTATATCATTTTATACTTCGAACGCCATGTTTCCTGTTTGTCGCTGTGCAGAAAGTATTGCCCCCCCCCTCTACTCCCCCATCAGTGGAGATCGACCACAGTGGAACAATGACAAAGCAGATATTTGCTGTAGAGATGGCGTGAGCGTATCAGCTGCAGCAGCATCGCTGGGCTTTTAAACACCTCAGTGCAGTGACATAGACAGGAATTTCCCAGGGCTTTGGGTTGTATAGGGAATATTTGTACAGTTAAATATGTAAGTGCATGGATACCCCATGATCAGGTGCAATGTACCATCAACCCATCTCACCAGATTAATAATGTAATTAGGTGTGGGAAATAAAATGCCTTTATGTAATAGCAGTAGTAATTTTGGACCGCTTGGAGATTAAGCTGGATTCCAATGCAATAGGAATTTAGAAACTATGCACTGATGAGATCAGTGACACAATCACTGGTATCTCCATCCAAAAAGTAAATCCCTGCATAGTGAGACCTGGATTAAGTCACGTTCAAGATTGAAAGCAGATCTGATTGTTTTTACGAGCTCTGGGACGCTGCACGTCTCGGCTTTATAAACCGAGGCCACATACACCGAAAGAGGAAATGACAGTTTCTGGATTTTCTGCCTTTCTTCGATTACAACCAAACCCCAGAGTACTGCTGAGATTGGAGATTTGTGATTTGCATTTCAGTGGAGCAGGACTGCAACATACCAATGGAATTCTAATTCACTTCTGACACAAAGTTGGTGGTTAATTCTGGAAAACAAACAAAAAACAAAACAAAGCCTGATTGTTTTTTCGTTAAAGAGATAAAGCGTCCCAACAGCAATGCAATGACGGTTTTACTCTTTTTGTGGGAATTTCCCAAATGAAAATACTGTCTGTGTGTATTTCCTGTTTTCTCATTTGTGGGATTAGTTTTTAGTCTGGAAGCTGAAATCTATATGACCATTCCAGTAAAAATTATATATTTAAAAAAAAAAATTGTCTCCTAAAACCAGATCAACCTTTCTCCTTTGCCCCCGCACTAAAAATCAAGTACTTTATTGGATGTCATGTGGTTAGAGTATAACTACCTCAGTAGTAACATATTTGCATATCAAAGCTATGCTTGGTCTTCATCAAACTGAAAGGAATCATTTCTATACAAGAAATATTCAGTAATGTTACATTTTGGCTGTCGATGCATGAGCTTTTCCTATATACAAATCAAGACCCCAAAAGGGATCGTTTTCTTGACCGTCAGAAACGTGAAGCAGGCTTTCAGCCAAGAATTTGGACTTAACATGAACCAAAATCAAGCACATTTCATGGCGCCCACTTCCATGAACGTCTCCATAGCCTTTCCAAAAATAGTTTTCTCACTGTTCAATCAGACTTCAAGGTGATGCTGGCTGCTCTGTTGCAAGACCACAAGTATGAATTTCTCGGCTTTTAGAAAAGAAGTTATTCGTCACGGGTTTCTCAGCCGCTTTGTGTGAGAGCTCATTCTCCACACACTCGAGAGAACTGATGCCTTTTTGATGTTCAATGCCCCGTGACCGACAGGAAAATCTCTTTAGTCTGGCTCATAAAAAGGCTGTAATACATGGACTGGACATTGATGAATTTGTTACAGGCGTTTCTAAAACGTAGGCGGAAGTTAATGTAAATAGTGCATAGAGCTTTTTGTTGTAACTCGGTAAGAAGTAAGCAAATTTTTCTAACTGGGACTTTTTGGCTCGGTTGTGTTTGCTGACTAAAACATTTAACATATGTCAACATTTAACTTTTCTGCTTGCTCTTGGGTTACAGCGCCTGTGCTTTTGAAAGAGTTCAACAATTTTTACATTTGTTTGTTGATTCACCAGAGAAGAGAGAGTAAGAGTAAGAGGGTGAAAGAGTGATCTTGGCATTGTCGGAGAAATAAGACTGAGTGAGAGAGCTTTGGATTGGCTTTATCATCTGTTAAGGGAATGAAGTTCTTCACGCAACTTTACCGAACCAAATCCATCTGAGTAAACAGATCATTACAAGGTTACGGCTGAAGTGAGGAGAAAACAAAAACACTGCATGTCATTTCCCGCTCGGGAATGACGACTCGCCTGGAACAGGCAGCGCTCCGGTTCCACCGCTCCGTTTTAGCTCATGCCTCTGTATGAACCTGAGGTCCAAAATTACACTTGGACCAGGATCTGAAACACTTACTGACACTATTTGTTGGGGCAGTGCCTCAGTCTAGTGGACTCGAATTAGGATGAAAGAGAAGGAAGATTGATTGCCAAATGGAGCGCTGTTAGTCTCAGATCTTCACCTCTTTAAAGTACTCCCAGGTGACTGCGCAAATTGAACCACCTCCTTCGTCCTTCTGTTCTGATGGCAGCAAAATCTCTTTCCTTTACTGTTATACTGTTCCTTACGGTTACAGCACACAAATTCCTTAAGCTGTGGTTTTACTACTTATAATATTCACAGATGTAAAATTAGGCATCAGGCTAAAATCTAATGTCTGTCAATTGTTCAACAATTAAACTATTAGGGTTGAGCAAATCGATTATATCGTTATATTAAAAATGACGTAGGGCAAAATATTACACGCTTAAAGGCAGAATAGCACATTTATACCAGCCATCATTGCTAATATTAACCTTGAGACATTTATCTATAACTGTACCAATTTTCTTGATTATATTCAGTAACAGGTCTCCGACGTAAATATTTTAAATTATTGGTCACGGTAAATAAACTTCAATATGTACACTGGACCTAGCATTGTACCTTGAGGCACCTCAAAGGAAAGTGCATTATCCTAAACCATATTCCGGGCAAAATTCACTAGAGTTTGTATTTTATCGATTCTGATTCCTATGGACTTTTTTTGGCCAATTTTTCCCCTATTTTGAGTCCAAATTTGTTTAAAAAAAAAAAAACAGGTTGAAAGTTTAGATAACAAAACCTTTTTTCTTTTATTAATTCTGCAACTGAACATTTGAACATTAAATATCACATTGGAGTGGTCCATCTTTCACACTGTTGTGACATTAGCCATCCGTGCTAGCTCCTATTTAAACAAACGGAAACACTGTTGCATTGATGCGAGGCTTAGTAGCGTAGACTGGTCTTGGCAGATAGCTAGGAGTGTCTCTGCAGGTATGTAGCCATTATTTGTAATAATAAAAAGTTATGGATGGGAACCCATAAGCAGAACCAAAACTTCCCTGGTGTAGATGATGCCATTTCATTCATTCTGGCCTGTAATTCAGCAGTGGAAATCAGCCTCTAAAGAATCCATGGAAGATTTGTATATCCATTTTTTTTTAAATATTCTCAAAGATCAATACTGACAGAATCCTTAACTGGACCCAGATGAACTACAAGTCATAACATATATACAAGATTTTATCCTAAGTGCTTACTAAGGAAATAAATATTGTTATTGGAAAGAAAACTGAAAACACGTATATATATTTAATCCTTAGCATAAAGTAACTATTGTCAACGCTTAAACTGCATGCTTGATGTTTATGATCCATTAGCGTTGATGCCCAGCACATATTACTCAGCTTTTCTCTTAACCTGAGCCAAACACCCACATGTGGTCTATACACAAGTCTATTGTTTTGATCCTGTAAAAGAACTTGACCTTTTTGGCATGCTAGTAAAGACGTGTTGGTGATTAGTGAGTTATATGTAAAACTTTGCAGTCATGAGGCATCAAATTTGTTGCACAACCTATCGATCCTTTGTCAGTTTTCAAAATTTTAATAAGCTGTTCAATGAAACTCTTTCACTGACAATGTTGAAAGTCTTAAATCATTAAGTACAACTTGTATTTAAAAACTAGAGAGAATTTTTAGAACTGGCCCAAAAAACACACCATACAAGTCCCTGGAAATAAAGGGTTGGGTTTTTTCTTTCTTTTATTCAAAGAGTTTGGCAAGCGCACTGTGAATTCATGCATCTCTTCAAATTGAGATCTCGCAGATCACATAGGCTCACAGCCTTTCTGTAAACCGTGAGTTACCCCAGAACGCACACAGTTTGAACTTCCAAAACTTTGATCTTGTGTCAGTAAGACTGATGAAGTAAAGCAGAGTTCTCACTTTCCAAACACTAACACCACAATCTGATAAATCAGCCAGAAAGAGGTGCCAGGTCTCAGTGCGACCCTTCGCATAAACTCACTTTGGGCAAATTATTCATGCATTCCAGGTCTTGATCTAAACCAAAAGTCCCTACATATTCTTCTTCTGTCAAGATGGCTTTTTTGGTTTGAGAAACATGTATGAAATACAGCTCAATGTGAACTTCTTGTACGTGGCCACGGATTAGAAACAATTCTTGCACGTAGAGGAACAGCTATTTTTGTCCTGCCGTTCTTCCACACAAAGCTCACGGGTAGGAAAGTCAATCCTCACATCTGCCAGAGCAACGTCTCACTTTGTTGAGCACACATTCAGCGGGGTTGAGAATCTGAATTGAGGGCCCCAAGCCAGTCTTGAGTGCTTCTCCAAACAGCGGTTGCCCGGAAACCCTGCAGGAACCCTGAGCTTGAACATTTGGTCAGTGCTCCCCGTTGTTGTATGCTGCCTCCCTAATGAGTGTTTGCACCCCATCAAGCCTCCATTGTCCAGAGCTCATTAGCCCAAGGCTGTTTTTTGGGAACTCGGTGGGACCAGTTGCACCATGAAAAGCACAGTCAGAAGTCATCACGTTCATACAGAGTTAAAGAGCATGGTAATTAACATCCCGACTGCTAATTGGTCTTGACCTTTCTGGCTTTTCTCCATGATGTAATGAATGGATATGAATTTAACCACCCAAGTAGCCATTACAAAAAACTTCTTGCTCCATCTCGAGTCCCGGTATGCCAGAATTTGATTTGAAGTGATGCTCAACATGTTGAACCTCATCCGTAAAAGCTCGAGACTCACGAGAGCGGAACCTAATCTTCTTGACATCGCACGTCAAATCTCCTTCAACTGCATTTCTTTCCAGTCGAATAGCTAGACTCAATGGAGAAGTCAGATTCCAAGTCCGACATCGTCCTCTACCAGAGCGAGGATTACGCCTGCTCTCGGCAGGAGGGGACCGCCAACGACAGACGGTTGTAATTGAAAAAAGTGGGCCAATTTATTGAGTCCGTGAATGCTTTCTCTGTTTTAAATTTAGCATAACAGACTATCCAAAGCCTCATGGGAAGTGGTGTGTTTGTGTGCTAGCCACAACAGAGAATTCTAGCTATGAAATAATATTACTCCATTACTAGCAAAACACCGTCTGAAGAAATATTTGAGCAGTTGGTACATTCAAGCATTCTTTCTAAAAGCAAATCAGTCCACACACCAGTGCCTAGCGAGTGTTTGGGAGAAATACTTCCTTCAAGCTGGCCACTAAGGAAATATCAGTGACACAAAAACGGATTTTTATTGTCTAGACAACAACACGCAGACGTCAGTGTCATCACCAATCCTCAGTTGTGTGTGAAAGTGGTTTCCCAGGCCTGTTGGACTGTGCTCGACATGATCTTGAGTCATAAGTGGTCTTACTGAATTGCTGTTGAACGGCAACAGACAGCTCGGGGAAATTCATAGTGACATGATTTAGCATAATATCTGTTGGGGGAAATGGATTACCGGTGCATCTGCATATATCACAGCACAGGAGAAGAAGGTTGAATGAGTATTCCTCCAAGTTGATGTATTTCTAAATTTCCCAAATGCTCAAGCAGGTGACTTTCCATGTCCAACATGGAGCGTCTCATCCTTAACCAGGTTGGCCGCCTTTCAGCAAGTATGGAGTCTCAGTAGCCAATAATAGACCAGCGTGTGTCCAACCTTAAAGCCAGACATTGTCTGTTGCGACGCTGCAACAGAATCCCACATCCTGTCCACCTTAAACACTAGTCTGACTTTGTCTGAGTTTATAATTAAGCAGCCGATACCAAAATGCTTGTTTTGTTTTGTTTTGTTTAAATGGTGGGTAAAGGTTAGTCAGGAAACAGGAAGGAGTTTTTGTTCCAAATAGACAGTCATGAAAGTTTAATTTCAATTCAGGTTTATTTGAACAAGAGACATTGTCACGAAGCAGCTTTACAGGAACCCAGATGTAAATTTAGATACCTAATGAGCAAGCCAGAGGTGACGGTGGTGAAGGGAAAAACTCCTGGGAGGCCATTACCAGGGGGGAAAAAACTTGAGAGGAACCAGACTCAAAAAGAATCCTGTCCTATTCTGGGTCACACTGAAGAATGAGATAATAAATCATTCTTCTGTTTAGGAGAGTTAAGATGAACAGTACTGAGTATGTTGAAAGGATGTTCAGTATTAGCAGCAGAAGGCAGTCTTCCAGTAGCAGGTCTTGTGTACAAATGACCAATATGCATGTGAGACTATCTACTGAGGCAAGTGTGACACTTGAGCATGAAGGTCACTTTAATTTCATTGTTTATATGGAGAAAGTTTAGGGTATTCAGAGTTGGGTCATGCACCTGCTTAAGTTGATTATCTGGGATTATCCACATTCAGCTCTTGAGTGCAAGTTCAGGGCTCTGAGGTATGCTGTTTCTTAGAAGTAGTAAAATCTGAGATGGAATTTTTCAATAATGGAAGCAGCTTATTGTCATTGTAACATGTACAAGGAAATTTCTTTACAATGTCAAAGCTTCTTATTCTATTGAAAAAGGCCTTCAACCTTACAACCTGAAAAAGGAAATGTTATGTCACTTAAATGAAGATGTAACACAAAACCAAGATACAGTTTAAAAATTAAAACGATGATCCTAATATGATGCGACTTATGGTGGCTGTATTAAATTAGCTAGCTGTGCTAATCTCGCACAAGAACAAAACGCTTAAGTTCAAGTCACGTCTGGTCTGGACACTGCTACATGCAGTTTGGCTTAAATTCTCAAATATGGTCAAAGTGCATACAATGCAAGTTCTTTGCATGCGTGTCTTTCTTGTTATCACTCTTTTTCCAGACTTTGTCTCTTTTCACCTTAACTGTATCACATGGCAGTGTGACATTTGGCCAGATGGTAGAGCCTTTGTTTGGGTCAATGCAGTTTGGAGTTGCTAGGCCAACCCTGCATCATCTATGTACTGCTGCCAGGAATAAAAAATCACCCAAGCACCCTCCTGAGAAAGTAAGAAACTAAAGCCAGAGGCTGAAGCTAATTCAGGATAGCAGTCTCACAAACCCTTTTTTCTTTCTTTTTTTATTTGGACAAGCTCGAATTGTACCAGTTTTGGCCAAAACATGCCATACCTTGTGGTCAATATTTTGACAAACTCATCGAGCCCATAATGATGAAGCCAGTGAAAGCTGCTCCACAAGCACGAGTCCAAATGACATCAGACTTGAGTTGGGTTTATTATTCCAGCTGTCCGGTTGGTGGGAGTTCTGCTCTGGATGGAGCGGCACTGAAATAAAGCTCAGTGTTGAATGTTTGCGATGCTGAAGTGGAATAACGAGTCAAAGGTGAGTCATCAAAAGGAGCAGGAGTCAGTCAAGTTTAATGCATTATATAACAACTAACATACCACAGCGCTGTTGAATTCTCAATTCTGATTGGTCAGAAGGTGTTGATTTTAATTTACCACAGCAGCTGATAATGGTGCAGGTTTATATTGATGCGCTCGTTCTATTAAGTTATCGTTTCTATAGTAACCGCTCAAACAGGGACTCGACTAGTGGACGTTAAATGTAAACGGATCTATACAAGATGCATAATCTTTAACGTTCCTCAGAGGGGATGTTTATCTAACGTTTATGGAAGGAGTGTCCAGTTTCAACACTTTAATAGTCAGAGGTAAAGCTGTAACACAGGATAGAGACGTTTATATGCAGTTTGCTGTTTCTCTCTGTATTATTGATTATTTTCCTAAAAGAGCACAACAGTGTTTTATTTCTTACCTATTTGTGTTTGAGCTCCTTTAGTTTCATACCAAATGGTCTGTAACTCATGTCTTGCTTAACATGCTCACAAAGTGCACGTCTCTTATATTCACTTAAGATGAACCATGGAGAGGTTATTCTAAGCATTTTTGTGGAGAGATTAACAGCTCAGGTTGCCATCTTTATAATGCATATTTAAAGCCAGCATGTCAGCAGGCAGTAACGTGTACACATCCACGTGTTCAGATCTCATAGGCCATTTGAGTTCATGCGTAAACCATATGACTCATTCACTAACACTGGTAGTTCCTCTTAGGTGAGGCCTGTTTAATGGTCAGTGTAAGTAGCCTGTGTGTGGTGTGTGCTGATTGATGGTGTTTGTTTATAGCTGTTGCTTAATAGGACCATAACCCAGATGACATGAGTGCAGCTATGAGGATTTCCAGATAGCAGTTGTGTTACACTCCACAACTGTGGTGTCAACAGGGTCAAAAGCAATTACAGAGTGTTTTTCATGTTCCAACAAATGATTCATGAGTGATGACAGTTAGCTGAGAATAAAGAAGGAAGCTTAGGTATTTAAAAAAATAAAATAAAATCATCTGGGCACCATTTTTTTTCCTCACATGCAGTAGCTGGTCTAATGCTGAGTTTGCAAGGTTGCCAGATAATCATGTTCCCCACATTCGCAGTCGTAATTATGAAGTCATTCTGTTCAATGTTTTAATGGGATTCCACTACGTAATGTCGGATTAGACAAACCTAGTGCCATAAATTCTTGCCGTGTCTTCATCAGGAGATTCTTCAAGCTCAAAGCTTTAGAGCACTGGCCACCTACCCTGTTCCTGGAGATCTAGCTCCCTGAAGACTTTACCCCCATCCATGACCACCTGACCATCTAATCATTGCCTCAGAAGTTCTTGATCAGCTTAAAGAGGTGTGTTAGATTTTGGTTGGAGAAACCTGCAGAAAGGGAGATCTTCAGAAACCGCTTTGGTGACCACTGCTTTAGAGTGTACAAAACCTGCTCTGGGAGGAAAAGATGTTGGACACTGAAGAATGAACCTGAATTCTCGATCGAATTTTGCTATCCATATGGAAAGACCGATACTTGAAGGAGAGTTGATGTGGAACATCAAGAGGGCTAGCTTCTGTACTTCTTGAGGAATAAGTTGTATAGAGAGGTTTCTGGAGCAAGGTTTAAACCTCACAATGGTACAGTACTGGATGTATTGAGACATTTTCTTTATTCTGATTGTCTTAGAGTCTCATTAGTCTGTTGATACTTGATGGATTTGATCAAGAACATCTTCAATAGCGAGTGTTCCATAAATTTACCATCCAGCATCCAACAGTCTCACAGTGCTGTCTCGTCACATTCAATCCACATATGATTAAAACATGAGTGGGTAATGGCATGCGCTTCCCGTGAGCCTGTTTACTAACTGGACAGCCTACACAACTGGGAATTCTGACAGTCGGCTCATCTCTCCAATAACAGGTCTTCTGCATGCCTTAGAAACCCAGGAAGTTGGAAACCAGGTGGATTATGAGCTGACCTGCAGGTCATGATATCACCCACAGCTGGTAGAGGTCAAGAGCGCACTGCACCGTTTTGTGTAAAACATCGATGTAAATGTCTGAGCAGCAGTGACCTTGGCTCGCGGTCACAGGAGGATCTCGCTGCAGGTCGGGAAAACAAAAACAGATGACGAGAGAGAGGATGTCGAATGGAGAATGATGTTTGTAATGGCTTCCTCAGGTGTCACGCCATCGGTAAATCTGCTTCTCCGTAGGTCTCTGTCATTCCTAACGAAACCCAGATGACCAGCATATTAGGCATGGGGGAATTAGTGAGCGGCTTTGTTTTATTTCTGTTATAATGATGAGGTAATAATGCTGGATAAGTGAGCCCCGGGGCTCAGATACGTCTGGAACTGTTCATGAAGCTAGTGTGTTATCCTGCTATAACGCACAGATGTGCAGTGCAAGGATTCTGATCACGCCATAACGACTTTGACACTTGATACTAGTAGTCAATCGTGCGCTAATCATCTTAATAATCATTTATTCTCGTAAAAACCGTGCTGCAAGACAGATGCAAACAGGCTAGGATTCTAGAATTTTAGAATTTCTTTCTCCACTATGTTCACACGAGAAAGTGACTTGTAGTTTGTCGTTTGTGGGAATTTGGCTGAATTACGTTGTTTACTGCGCTCAAGCTAGCATGTGTTTTTCATAACCCTCTCCAGAGCATAAACATGAGTGCATGTGTGAGATTTAAACCGTTCGCTCTTTTGAATTTGATAAACATCGAGTGTTTTGGTCTGTTGTTCAGGGCAGGTCACTGCCAACCAAGTTTAATAAGGGATCATATAACAGCCTATTAAATATTATTCTGGATATCATTCTTGGGTTAAAGCTCACGCCGTCTCGGAGGAACTGGACTCGAAAACGTTCCGAGACCAAAGTGGGTCAAGTAGAAGATTGCGCGCTTTAGCCTTTCAGAGGACTGGGCTGACAGCTGAGGCACGCATGACAAATTAGTTTTCTGCGACTGGATGATTGTTCTCCAGTGGCTAAGCGATACGTGTTTCAGCGGGGAAGATGGTACAGCTGCTCGCGTGTAAACACTAGACACCTCCTGCTGAAAACTCAGCTGTTCCCATTGTTGTATTCATTCACTTGGTTTTCCATTCATGAAAAAAACAAAACAACAACTGGGAAATCAGAAGCAAAAAACAGGCAGTGATGCAAGTCTAGAGCAGCCAGGGACCCCTTTGACAGTGTCCGTAGTGACTTGACTTTTGAATGAACCAATATAAGTATTCACATTGTTTGTTTTTCATTACTTTTGACTTGAAATCCTTCACAATAAAGTGGGTTGTGATTTCCACCACTGTAGCAATCGCGGACGTCTAGGCATCTCTGGAGTTCACCGTGAGGCCCGTGTCTCTAGAAAAACTCAACTTTTTTGGCAAATGTTTTCAAGTGCTTGTTCAACAGGAATCATGTTTCGTGTCCGCCGTTGGTGACATTTTCCATCGATGGGAAACTATATCAGAAGAATGGTAATTAAAGCATCATTTATTATTCACACGCATTCACATGTAGATCAACAAATCAAGCAATTTGGGAGCAAAACAGGAGCGAGTAGATGGGAGGGAGGGAAAATACTCAACAAAAAAAACCAAGCAATTGGGGAGAATTTCTGGAGTAGCAAAATACTGTGCATATATTTTCTTTACTTTTTTTTTTTTTTCCCTGTTTCTCTTAGGAGTAGCTGTAGCAGTCCATAAAAAGATAGCGTTCTATATAGTCAAGTCCTGATTGTCCCCTGAACATGGACATGGTGGCGTGTTTAAATTAATTTGTTTTCCCCCATTACATAAATTAGCGCACCTTTTACATGTCTGTGAAGGGCTTGTTGCAGATAAACAACATGGAGACCAATTTTCCCCTCATCTTGTATTCAGCTGATCAGCCAAGACATGTTGGGTGTGTGAAATTAGCTATGAGGTAATGAAAGCCTATCTGACCTAACATCTTTTGTGTAAACATCTGCCTCAAAACCACATCCAGTTCTTCAGCCTTGTTGAAGTGGTTTAGGACATTTTGTGCCATTTTACAGACTTTCTCTAGAGCCTGCAAAGTGTAATGCAGAGTTGTAGCAGAAATCAGGACATGATGTAGGTGGTTTAAGCAATATTGCACAAATGATCATGGAGTGCGTTCCTACTGAATATTCGCCTGGCTGTGACTTTGTACATTCCTGTTAAAGGTTCTTCCAGTGAACGTGGCATTCCTTTTTATCTTCAACTGATGAGCTTTCACGATTTAAATCAAAAGTTATATTCCTGAAAAATGTATCATCTTCCATGATGTTATTGCTAACTCTACTGGAGTAACACTTTCAAACTAGGAAGTGGAGTTTTACATGGCGAACACGGACAAGCAAATGATGCAGACGGTGAAACACCTCAGTGTGGTTATACTCCATATACTCTTATTACAGGTGTACCTTATTATAGCTGCTCGACCAATTAAATTAGTGGACCGGAACTAGCTTAATGCTGTAACCTAGCTACAAATCAAATGTAAATGTGTACGCTCATGCTATCTTTGGTGAGACAGACTTTCCATTGTGGCTCAAGGCTCCAGAGAAAAAAACTAAGAAAGTAAACATGTTTTCTTATAACAGTACATTCTAAAGCATTTTATTTGCCAAAGCTTACGGTTTCTTTTTATCCATTTATGGCTACATTTCATCCTATATAAAAATAAACATTGACTAATTGATTGCATGTAGACTGTGAAGACTGATGTAAATACTTTTAAACAAGACAAGACACAATTTAAAATACCGTACAGCAAACACTGTTGGTTAGCGCAGAACTGACACCGTTGTTTACATCACATGCGGTTTTTTTAGCGTAATTTCCCAAGACTATAGTGAATAGCTTTCAGTATTAGGACATGGCAATGAAATGGAGACACAGCTGAGGTTACCCCGTTTTTCCATTCCCATGCCCGTTTTCTTCTTCACCATGTTCCCTAGTCAAGTCCTGGGGTTTGATGTTTTCAACATCTGCCCTGCTATTATTATTGGCGATCATGCTGGATTTGCCCATGCTTTCACCGACTGCCTGTTCCTTCACCCCGATAAAGATTGTAACTCTGATTTTTGGGGAAAACATAAACAAATTCACTTAGTTGTTGCATCCTGTTGCCTCTGGCACTCCTGCGATGCAGAGATGCCAACCACAGGAGGCCGAGGTAGGACAGTTAGGGGTAAAGGTACGTCTCCGGTTTCAATCACTACTAATGAGCTCACACATTAATCATTCTAGCTGCAGTGTGTGTGTGTGTCTGGAGCACTTTCTTGCTTCAGTGCGTGACAAGTGGGAATAGTCCTTTAAAAGAGAACAAGACCTTCATGTCTTCATTTTGTTTATAATATCACAACTTTTAAAAACCAGTGCATGCTGAGTGAGCGTGTAGCTTAAACCTGACTTAATCATCTGCTAAGGGGGTATAAACGGTTTATTCTGCACAAGACATGAAACCACGCCGGTGAAGACGCAGGACGTAGAATGAAATGGGCCTCGCTCAGAAGAACAAGAGCAAGGAAGGACAAGAGAGGAAGTAATTATCACGCCTTTAATTAAGCAAAGCAGGAATGTCCGCCTACAGGAAGCACAGTGGCCCTGTAAGAGCAGAGTTCAGGAATCTGAAGAATCCGAGTGGGATGAAAAGAGCAAGAGCGGTGGCTTAACCCTTAAATGTACACAATGTAGTAAAATGTACACTAATGCACTAATGTAGGTATTATAATAAAATAGTAGTACATAAAGCATTGAGTTAAGTGCATCTGTTTGTTTGTTGTATGTTTTAAAGGAAGGGAAAAAGAGGCTGGTGAGGAAAAGATATAGCTACTGTATATTTATAGCTTCATGTTTATATCTACTGTAACATCAATGTGAACAGGAACTAACTTGTTTTGCTAACATTCCACAATGTGTAAATGTAACCATACATGGATAAAAAAATATAATTGTTATAAATAAAAAAGAATTTGTTAGCATTGGCAAATGTCTGTGGTATAAGAGGAATAAAACACTTGCCGTTATTTGATTGTAACGCCACTTCAGATCAGGTGCATCACACCATGCCATTGTTGACTATTTCCTGTACAGCACCACCCCAAGTGTTGTAGTTTTTGGTCCGGTTTGTTTGACTGTAAGCAGGATTATGTAAAAACTACCAGCCTGATTTGCATATTTGGTGCCAGGGTGTGGCATGGGCCGAAGAAGGACCCATTAAATTTTGGAGAGGATCCGACTCACCGGGCGACTCAACAAATTTAGTGAAGCTTTTGCTAACCTTGAAATACGGCATTGGCCTTGGCAGAAGTCTGTGCTGAGCAATGCCATAGATCTTAAAATTCAGTAGATCGCGGGGAATTTCAATAGTGACAAAACATAGGCAGTGTAGAAATACGTTGACTCCATTGGAAATATATCCACTCATGTAAAGAGGTTGTGGTTGCCCTTCTAGTTCCTTATTTAAGATCAGATGGCGCATCTAGCACGAGGACATATACCTGCCCTCGGTTTCCGAGACGAATCGTTCGCTTGCGTCACTTAATGTTTTGTTTGCACTTAATGTTTAAATCGTTCGCATTGCGTCACTTAATGTTTGGTTTAAACGCCTGCACTGATTTCCTCTGATCGTATCCGCAAGTCCACTTTTATTTCCCACCAAGCTACGAGTTGCATGTGATTTCCTGCGAAGTTTCCAAAGAGCTAAACTCGATGATGATAGTTTACATTGTTGTTTCTCGCACTATAGCTCTTATTTCTCAGTGTAAATCCGTAACACAGAATAACACACAAGTGAGCGATATGGAGGACGTGTGAGGGTGAGGGAGAGGGATTCGTGTTACAGAGAACATCCAGAGAGAACTGGCTCTGTCCCTGCGTGGAAGAAGAGCTGTTTGAGAACAAATGACTCACAGCGGGCTCGTGTTTTCCCCACACACATGGAGCATGTGTGCTACGTTATTCCTCTCTCTCTCTCTCTCTCTCTCTCTCTCTCTCTCTCTCTCTCACTCGCGCTTGACAGCTTGTATTGTGGTTGTGCTGTTTTGACAGTTTGGAGAAAAGTATGAATGAATGGTTATAACAAATAAAACCGCATTCTTGTGAGACCTGCTTTTATACCCCATTCTCGAGCCAGTCACAAACACGCAATTCAGTACATTGTCTCTAAGATTTCTCTCATTTGTACACCACCACACAAAAACACACATTGCTCTTTTAATACTGCACCTCTTATATGGTTGCACTGGTAAAAAATACATCCACAAAATTGTTCATATTTTATATTTACTGCAGTGCAATCTTTGAGGATGTTTGAGCATAATCAGTGCTCCAGATATTAGCATTATTTACATTGTCTTGACCTCAGATGCTCGTACATCCTAGTATCAGAACTTGGTCAGAAGGTGTTGATTAATTTCCTATAACAGCAGCTCTGACAGTCACAGGTTTATAGTAACGTGCTTGTTCTACTAAGCTATCGGTTCTGTATCTTTTTTGTGGTTTACAGGGACTTGTACAGCAAACACTCCTCATAAATGGATGAAAAATGTGTATGGTGATGTTTTCTGTAAGGTTATTTAACGTTTCTGGAAGGAGTGGAGAACCGATAAAAAAAATAAAAAAAATTCTTAAATAAGTAAAAGATTTTAATCATTGTTCAAATTGTTTGCAAGGAATAAACACTTCAGGATGTGCTGTTAGAGGAAAATAATCAGCTTCAGGGTGGGACCAGTAACTGCGCTTCATCACACCATCCTGTTGTATAACTGCATGATACAGCGATTCATTCTTTAAATACAGAAGTGTATACATTTATCTGGCTACATATGTTCTGAGCTTTTTGGAGTCACTGGATTGTAACATGTTTGCGGTTGATGGTGTCCAGTGGGCCAGCTAATTTTAAAGTTTAAAAATGAATACATTTGGCAGAAAAAACAAAACGTTGGCTTTCCCTCCCAAGTGTTCGTTTAAAGTAAAAAGAAAACCAGATAATAAAATCACGACATTCGCAAGAAATTAAAGGCGTTTTGAAATATGCAGCCGTGTGTGTGTGATGTGGTGTGGCGAGTGTGTACACCGTATCGCTCGTCAAGGCTAGTTTTCCAGTGCGTCTCCCGAGGGGCAGCGTGATTAGACACTGAGAGACGAAACGGCCTTTGCCATCACTGCATTCGTTCCTGAACGGAGCTCCAGAGTTCCCGAGCAGAACATTCTTCCTGGTTTAATTTACTCCTGTGAGATCGTCCATCTGTTACAGGGCTTTTGTGGTTTTGGCTTCGGTGTTTGCCAGATTTCATGCTCTGGCCAAAGTCAAACTGCATAACCTCCAAATTCTGATTAATAACTAGTCTCATAAGCTGAGATGCTCATGATGTTCTTGTCATGAAAAAACCCCCCTCCAAACTTTCCCACAATCGCATCATGGGAATGAACCTTCTCGGCTTTCGGACCTCGTGAGACGCAATCACGACTCTTTCGCATGTTGTTTTGAAGACGATTGACGAAAGTCAGGATGTTGAAAGGGAGGGTGAAAATGAGTTTTGCTACCCATCAGTATCCTCGTTCGTGTTTACAGCACCCCCAGTCGCTGCTGAAGACGTGTTACAGATGTGGAGAAATGCAGAACGTCAACCCAAGTGGAGATCAGATCTCGGGGGCATGTCGCTGTGTCGGTCACGGCTGGAAAGAAATCAGCCTCAATTCTCACCATTCCGTGTTTATCTTCTGAAGAGTTTTGAGCTCACTACAGATTCTTTTGGATTAACAGCAAATTATCGGGTTATGAAATGTTCTATTGAGCTCGTCTTGCATTTGAAAGACAGAGGCTCAGCTCTGAATTGAATTAATTAAATTAAATACATGCAGTTAACTAATGATGAAGACTGACGTATTTTTCAGTAATATCTTGTACCATCGTATTCCGATGTTAAAAGATGCAGCTCCTGTGCTCATCTTTAATGCACAGGAACATCACTGAACGTACAGAGTTTGTGGTCACCTGACCATCACACCCATGTGGTGTTAAACATCCCGTTCCACATTTATTCCCCTTTGCTGTTATAACGCGCTCCACTCTTCTGTTTGGTTTTCCACTAGATAGTTGGAGCGTGGCTGTGGGGATTTGTGTTCATTTAGCTACAAGAGCATTAGTGAGGTCGGGTGCTGATGTGGCGATGTCGAGGAGGCTCCAGTTCATCCCAAAGGTGTTCAGTCGGGTTGAGGTCAGGGCTCTGTGCAGGACACGCGACTTCTTCCACTCCATCCTTAACCTGAACACACCATGTCTTCCATGCCTCTTAGTTCCAGTGAAGGGAAACTGTAACACTACAGCACACAGTGTATAGTGTATGTGCGCACTGTGTGTGTGTGTGTGTATGGTGTATATTAGTGTTTGTGAGTGTGTATGGTGTGTGCGCTGCAGGTCCGTGAGCGTGAACTGACTGCCGTGTCTCAGAAGTCCGAGCCAATATTACATCACCTCAACTCCGAGAGTATTAACTTCCAAACCCTGTCTCGTTCCAACAGCCATCTGTTACTAAGCAACCCCAAACTAACAGGCCTCGCAGCTCGTCCCCTCTGAGACTCTGATGCAGATTCTGTGCTTCCTGCTGGAGAGCATTAGGACATGGCACCTGGAACCTGTTTCAGAGTCTTTCATTTAGAGGCTGATTGATGCTCATTTTAAAACCCTGTTTAATCATGTTGTGCACTAAATCATGAGTGAGAACAAGGAGTGCGTGCTTGTGTGTGCGCTGTAGACCAGTACAGTACACTCCGACGCTACATGCTGCACACACCGAGTAAAATCTGCGTGATATTTTAATGCTTAAATATTTTTTCATAGGTGAATGTTGCATCAGTAATTTACAGACATTTTCCATTCGTCATTCTTTCATCTCTTGAAAATGAAACATTTTTAGCCGCTTGAGCGAGACACGACTAGTAAATACACTGACTATTTGCCAAGTTTTGAATTGCTGATATTCTTACTAGTACTTTTTATATCAACACCATGCCAGTTAGCCAGACGTGTTTATGCAAACGAGGCTTCGTCTTCATTCCACAATTAAATATGTGGACGTTTGCGTACTTTATTAGAAAAATCGAGATTTTTGGGTCGTGTTGGAATTAAAATGTTTTTCATTGAGCTACAGAAATGTTTGTTGCAACATCATTAATACTAGGCAAAAAATATATATATATATTTTTTTTTAATTTGATGCCATTTTTCAGATCAAAATCAAACATAAATCAGAAAAAAACTAATGGTTGTTAAGCTTCTCAACAGCTGTAGCAACAGTGTAAAATTTCAGCAATGCAGGTCATCGAGACACAGATTTTTGTTATTATTACACAATAATTATTATTACTACTACAGTTTTGGAGAAGCCATGCTATAAATTGCACTTTACCCCCCAAAAATTCTGAGAAATGATCAAACAAAATTGTCTGTACAACACCGTTATTCGTTTTCTGTTTGCGTAGAATCGATCCACTGCAACTCAGAGCAGTATAAAGATAACTAAATGAATTAATGATCAAATTCTGGAACTGCCCATTAACTTGGGTGGTTAATACGAGCCTACAAATAGAAATAAACATTTTAGTTTTAATCGTTTTTCAGTTTTGTTTTGTTTTTTTTGATAAATTGCATCCTTATCCTGTATTTGTATTCTGTAATGAGGTGTATCGAGGTTACTAAAAGCATCATATCGTTCATTTCTGTTGATCTCGGCAGTCTTGGCTTACTTTACTAAACCGTTCCCAAGCCAGATCCAACAGCGATTCAAAGCCAAAGATCAGGTTCTATGTTCTGTACCTTTTAGATCAAATTAGTTTGCTTTGAAACTGAATGTGTTTTTATTATTCTGTTTCGCCTGCTTGCTCTCGAGCATGATCGATCTGACAAACACAGCTCACTAATGGTGTGTGTGTGTGTGTGTGTTTTCTGTCCTTCTCAGTTTCCAGGTCCCAGGCATCATCGGAGAAGCAGGAGGCTCTGCTGGAGAATGTGACACGCCTGGGAGATCGCTCCGAAGCTCTGCAGGAGTCTCTCGGCCAGCTGCCTTGTCAAAGCGACGTACTGGAGAACATCTGGAAGCTGGAGCGCCTCTTCCACAACCACAGCGAAGAGCTGAGGCAGCTAGGTACAAGCCAAATGCAGAACTGGGGGGAAAAAACACAGAAGCACAATGTTTGCCATGTTCTGAAGTCATGATGTGTAAGAATCGGAGCTGCACAATATGACTCACTTAATGCATCTAATGTGAAGTGCATAATTAGCTACAAATCCTTAATTAATGAATGCAGAGATGGCAGAGCTAGCTAGCAAATTGAGCAAACATGAGGGTAACCTACCTCAAAAACAAGTTTTGAAGTAGTTTCAGATAAAGTACAATTATTCAGGTATTTTCTGCAATGCTAGTCAGACTGCTAGTCTTTGCTAGTCCACCTGAACTAGTAGTCAGGTCTTTAATCTTCACAGGACGCCTGGTGCAGGGTCTGGAGAGGGACATCCTGGACCTACAGGCGTTTAGAGAACATGCCACGGGCTCTATGGCCCAGATGGAGGAGCAGGTGGGAAGTAGCCGGAGAAACAGCAGCACACTAGGAGCAGCTCTGGCCCGAGTCACAGCCTCCATCCACGGCCAGGATGCTGTGCTGCGTGAGACGGCGGGTCGAGTGGACGCCCTTCGCCAGAAACTGGACGAGGTGGACTGGACCATGGGCTCCATCAACCACTCGCTCAGCAGCCACGTCAGCACACAGACACTGCAGATGGAGCTGTTTCAGGTACAGCTGGGTAACGTGACCCAGGAGGCCAGGAGTACCAGGATCACGCAGATCCATCTGGAGGAGCAGATGAGGAATGAGCTCGAGATGCTCAACGTCATCACTGAGGACCTGAGGCTCAAAGACTGGGAGCAATCCATGGCCCTGAAGAACATCACCGTCATGGAAGGTAAGAGGGAGGAGATGCGTGATAGCACAGTGATGCCTGTTTATTAGCTCCATGGATCTAAGAACTAATTGACAAGTTGATTTTACTATACAGTTCAAAAAGTTCGCATCCCCCATGGTTTCTGGCTGGAGAAAAAGGAAAATGTGTCCATTTTAAATAAAGAGAAGAATTTAAATATGCGATTAGGCAACAACCAAAAAAAGGTAATCCGTAGAAAAATAACCAAAAGAGGATCCAGAAACCTTGGGGGAAGTGATGAAGGCAAAGGGAGTGAAGCATGTAGGATTGTGGCATTTACAACTATTATCGTGGCAAAAATATCCATGCCGGTCATATTCCAGAATGCAAATATAAGCCATACCACAGAGGAGGGAAAGGGCAGGGACACGTTTAGGATATTAATAGTCTGGATTTTTTTAAATAGAACATAATGTAATCTTTGGCATTTTGGTGGAACGCAATTTATTATTCATTAGAAAATGCTGTGATTTGGGCTTTCTTTAGCAGTGTAAAGTCCAGATGTTTCTCTTCCAGCTCACGCCTTTACATGGGAATGTTTTGAACTCTGTGTCCACTGAAACGGCCATTTTTTTACCACCAAATCCTACACCCAGTCATTAAGGAAACCACATAACGGCTCACAAATCAACAGCAAAATGGATCTTCCACTAACACCCTCCTGACAGCACTTGACTGTGGAGCACATTTGGCTCGGTGTAATATTAATGACTCGACAGACCAGAGAGCGAGAACACCAACCGCTGCAGAACCTCCGGTCCTGACAAAAATATCTCGCTCTCCTTCATCACAGTTGAACATTTAAACCAGGCCTGTGGCAAAATCTGTTCATCAGAGATCCAAGGCGCAGGTTTGAGCTTCATGTCTATGCGTTGCATCAGGAGAACTGAAGGAGAAACGTCGTAAGGGATCGGAAAACTTTCCCCTCTCTCGTGTGCTCGAGTGATTGAGTGAACGTGTTGATTTGTGCCAGCACGGCTCTTCAGAAAGAGCACAACGGAGCCCTGAAAGCCAAGCGTAACAAAAACATTGGCCAGCCATGCTAACAGGACCACAGGAGCGCTACGAGAGTGCAGGAGAGCTCTGCGCCGCATCATCCATAATCTGAAATCATATCTGTGTGGCCTGGTGTTGTTAGTCAAGACCAAGTTTGATGGGCTCTGGGAGTTTCAGTTACACCGAGGTTTATAAGAAAAGAATAAAACGCTTCAGGACATGCTGTTGTAGGGAAAAAAATCTACAGTAATACGGTGTGGCCTGACATGAAGCCACGAAGTTGACTATTTTCCAAAAACAGCATGTCCTGTGGTTTATTCCTCCTATTCCACAGCAATCTGCCAACTACAATCAAATTAAACACCACCATGACTCACGTTTTATGCATTTATAGTTGCACTTAATGTTGTGGAACATCTGTGAAACAGTTTGCGATTTATGTTCTTTCACACCCTCATTTAACCATCTATCCCAGCAAACGCAGAACGCTCAACTAACGTTAGCTTACAGTTCTCCTAGGGTCAGTTCTACAAGAACATTCTCCAAACCTTTAGAGAACGTTTTCTCCAGGTTATTGTGCATCAGAACGTTGCCCAAATGTTTTAGGAACTAAAAACCCCTAATGGTCTCTTATAGTTGTGTAGTGCTCTTCACACAACAGTCCTAATTGGTTGCTTTTTGGCATTTAGTCACGTTCCTAGAACGTTGCACAAATGTTGACGGTGTAAAAGCAGAATTACCAGTTGAAATGGGTTTATTACACTTCTTTGGGTTAATGGGCTGATCAATGCACACATTTATATAAACAACACAATTAAAAATGAGCAATTTGTGTTGGGAAATAACCATATATCTATCCATCTATCCATCCAATCCAATCATCTATCCAAACCAGTTCTCAGTATATTTTACTCATTAACCACATTAATGATATGGTTGATTTTATTTATTTATTTAAAAATAACAAACAAAAAAAGGCTTCATTTTTTTTTCCTCCTCGATTTTTCAGGCCCTCCAGGACCAAAAGGTGAGAAAGGAGACGTGGGGCCTTTAGGACCTGCTGGAATCCCTGGCCTGACAGGCTTTAGAGGTATAACATGAACACACACACACACACACACACACACACACACACACAATGTGCTCAAAGGGGAAAAAAGCAATGCTTCATTTTTCAGTGAAGTGTATGACAGAGTGTGTTCAGTAATGATGGAGCTTCTCCAGTCTTTACATATTTTCCTCTCCGAGCTGAGACTCCCTCCTGTGCATACAGCCTCTGTTTCTGCATTTAATTGGGAAAGCAGTGCAGATACTCTAGAATTATTAGCTTATAGATCATTCCTCAGGCCCAAATGTCTCCCTCTCACTTGCTCGGGCTCTCTCACACGCACACACACACACGCGCGCACACGTTTTTGTAGGCAAGCACTTTTTCTACACACACTTCAGATCCCTTGTGTCCTCACTATCATATGATACTATGTGGATGCTTTACAGACTGTAAATGGTGTTGGATGGTCTGACCTGCATCACAGCATGAAAAATACAAGCACAGTGCAATCCTCTCAAACCTGATAAGGACAGATATTTCCATTTATTCAAATTGGGGCCCCATTCTCTTTTTAGAACAGAACTGGGAAATAAATGCTGAAACTGTGTGTGTGTGTGTGTGTGTGTGTGTGTTTTGTCAGGTTTACCAGGAGAAAAAGGCATCCAGGGCCCACAGGGACTTGGTGGCTCAAACGGTGTCAATGGCCAAAATGGCGAGAAAGGAGCTCTGGGACCAATGGGACCCAAAGGTAGAAGGCAGCATAGACATATACACATCCTCACACACCTGTAGCGGCATTCAGTGCTACTCCCCACCTCACAGATAAATGGATTGATGGCTTTTGGTTTTCTGCATACTGCCACCTAATGTATGTCAGGAACGTGGGAGTCGGGGTGGGGGAGTCGGGGTGGGGGTGTCGGGTCCATGCTACTCTTGCCTTGCTCAGAGATGATAAGTTTAATGGTATGCATTTTAGTGAATATTACCAACTACAACTAATGTACAGGAATGAGTGTCACTGATTGAGTCATTGGGTGAGTCTGAGTGAGTGAAAGAGTCACTGGGTGATCCAGTGAGGCATTAAGTGAGTCACTGAGTCATTGAGGGAGTCAGTTCATAAGTCAGTGAGTCTTTGAGTGAAAGAGTGAGTCTGTCAGTAAATGAGGGACTCAGTCAGAGTGACTCTGAGTGAGTGGATGAGTCAGTGAGTCAGTTGTGGCAGCTTGTAACAGCAGAAGGTTGCACTCATAGGCTACATTCACACTAAAATGCGCAGCTGCTGCACTGATTTTTTATTTCATTTTTATTACCTCCTGACCAATAAGATTGAAAAAGGTAGGTGAGAAAACGAACACGGAGCACAAAGTGAAAAAAAAAGAGGTTTATGAAACGCTAAATCAAAAAATATTTAGTCAATAATTAAGTGATGCAATGTAACTGAAACCAGCTTGTGAACACAATGCCACGTGATGTGACGGCCCTCTTTAACTGTAGCTGCATACAGTCAAGTCTCGCAAGCAGCTCAGAGTCTTGATATTCTACCTACAAATCTACAGCGAAGACGCATCTCAATACCAGTGTTGCACCAATCTGCATTTCATCTGATGATTAAATCTAAGTCAGGAAAAAATCTACCGCTTTATGGCGTTCCTCATGGGTTCTTTGGGTAAGGAACGCTCCGTAGCTTCCTGAAAGTATTTTCTCTGGAACTTCTTTTTACAGACTGTACAGCACACCTGCAGCCTGTTTTGTACACAGCTGTGTATTGGATTTAAATAGGAACAGCAATTAAATTAAATGCTTTAATTGAACCCTGTTTAACAAAATGGCTCTATTTAGGCAGGTTTTCCTCAGTGACACACCGGATTTGTTTGAAGGTGTTTTTCAGCCAGCTGAACCTGGCTGTGTGCTCGACTTCACGCCTGGGTGAAGAACAGAGCCAGTGGCTTTCATACTCACTGCTTTTCATTAAACTCTGGGTTTAAAAAAAAAGAAAGAAAGCATTCACTTTCGGGGGCGCTCAGAACTACACGACACGATGAAGAACCAGGGTGTAAAGGCATGCTTGGAAACTGGAAATGACTTGAATTTAAAGCTGTGCTGGAGTTAGACCACCCAGATCAAATAACAGGCTGGTTTTTTTTTTTTTTTCTGCAAAACAAGCTAATCATGACCTGAGTACAAGGATCAGCTGAACATGGGTTTGCATAAAACATTAATAATTACCACCAGATTCAGGTTTCTGAACTATGAAAAATCCTGAGAATAATATTATCAGGTCATCACACACCAGATATTAGACAAATAATCCATAACAGTTGTAAACTAAGAACTTAGCAATGTGTTAATTTCAGGTTTGAAACGAACCCTACAATATCCCAGACTATGAGCATCACTATTCCTGGAAAATAAAGCAGATTCAAGTCTCACTAAACACCATGGAAATAGCATCGCACAGCACAAGTGTGTATTTAATCTGTAACCACCTCGTAACCATGAAAAAGTCCATTTGTATAACAAGGGAAGTCTTTGATTCTGCGTATCCTGGTGCTGAGATGCGCTTTTGAAGTCCCCTGTGGCTTTGGGTGCAGGGTGTGAAACTCAAACAGCCTGTGCTTACTTTGGTGTGATGTGAGACTTGAAGCAGCAGACGGACGGGTGTGGGGCGCGGGAAGGTATCATCATCCTCGGTTAGGTTAGAAAGCTTCCTGACTCTTATAGCACAGCGTTATGCTCATAATAATGTGTCCCACCCAAACCACCCACTCCAACCTGTCTCGCTGTGCCCATTATAAACCACAGACGGCCGTGTGGAGGTTATTTCTAAACCTGCCTGCTTCCCCTCCCAAACCCACCCGGCGCGACGCGGCCCGAAC
>JAQMYM010000012.1:26120812-26159931 GCA_030014255.1 Parauchenoglanis ngamensis
CGACGAGGACCGAACTCCAGCTCGAGTAGAACAGCAAGCCTCGGCTGTAACCAGAAGAGCTGACCTTATTCGAGTTTGTTCTCAGATGTTGTACAAATGTGTTTAGCTAGTTACCTTAACCAACTGCAGTTCCCAGTAGCAAAGTGGCCGCGATGCTACAACCCCAGCATAATAACGCGCAAGTACTGATTAGTCCGAATACATTTTCTATAGCAGCAGGCCAGACAGTAGTGCAACTGCACATCACAGGTTTGTTGATGATTAATGTGCTAGTTCTAATTTGTTATGGTTTCTATAGAAACGGCTCATTCACAGGGACTTGTTTGCCAGAAACGTCAAACAAACGGATTTAAAACCATGCGTTATTGTTGATACGGCGAAGTTTCCTGTAAGTAAATGTTTATGGAAGGAGTCTCCAGTGACAGAGGAAAATCTGTTGTGAAGTATTCCACCTCTTAAGGAAGGAATAGTTTTGCCTTACAGTTTCTTGGTAACATGACCTACTGTATGTTTTGTTTTTTGTTTTTTTTTATTAACTTTATTAACATCCGTTTATAGCTGCTATAATGTGAGAGAGAACAGAAACTAACTCGTTTGGTGGCTGTTCCACAACATTAAATGTAACTATAAATGGATAAAAATTATGTGACATACTTAGCATTTTGCCAATGATTATAAAGTTTGTTGTGTCAATGTGTAAGAGGAATAAAACACTTCAGGCCATGCTGTTATCTAGGAAAATAATCAACTTTGGTGTGGTAACTGTAACACCGCTCCATCACATCGCGCTGGTGATGTTTATTTTCCTATAACGGCATGTCAAAAAGTGTTTAATTCCTGACTTATTAACCAGTTCACTGAGCAGTACGGATAAACACTATTTCATTGTATATCACCATAGACTTGTATGCTAGCGATCTTTCTTTTATGCTAGCTAGCATCACCTAACTACATTTCCTGTCACCATGGTGATAGCCTAGCTATTCTTTCAGCTACTATTTTAACAAGCAAGTATAGCTCTCTCTCATGTTGTTAATGTCGCAAATGTGCAGTACGTCTTTTAGTCATTTAGTTGTGCAGCAGTTTCTGGTGTTGCGTAGCTTCTGAATGCTAACAAGTCAATCAAACCAATTGCTTGTTGTACAGAAGAGGTGATGGCGTGGATGTGCTTCAATGTAGTAAAACTACTGAACATCTGGCACTTTTTGCTTCCTGTGCTGATTCAACCTTCTCTAGCATGAAATTCATTTTGGATAGGGCACGTTACATGGCAACGTTTTTGTGGTACCACTGTTGGGCCTACGTACATCAAATGCGTATAAACTCTGAATCCAGCTTAAATAGTCAACTTTGGACAGTAGCCACCATGTTATTTACACAAGCATATCAACTCTGGACATCTTATGAGCTGCCCAAGTACATATCCAAATCTTCATTAGAATGTAGATTCAAGTTGGTCTAAAGATCTGACTCGTATTCATAATTTTGCATTATGTTATCTGATTACCTTAAGACTCTTTACTTGGTATGGAACATTCATTAGGTTAACGTTACATGAAGCACATTCCTTTTTCTCCGTGAGCTTGTCCAGTCAACATGAATTAACCACTTAAAAGTGCTTGTGTCTTCTGCTCTTCCTCAAGTGAGTGTGTTAACCCCTCTGTGATAAAGCTCTGATAAAGCCAGGCCAACTCAAACTCCGAGACGGAGCCACACTGGGCCTGTAGTCAGCGCTTCAAAGAAACTCGGACATGCTGGCTATGCTTAATCAACATCCACCATTCTGTTTCACAGCGCCAGGAGAGAAAGGGTCTTTCCTTTTACTGCTGTACAGTTTGCTATGTAACATTAGTCGCATGGTTGGTATTTGCATCCCATATGGCAAATCATGGAATGATGGCGAGGAAGTCATCCGAGTCTGACTGCTAAAACACATCTCAGAATTGATATGGACCAGAACTCAAAGCTAGGACATTTTTTGACCAAAAAAATTGGCACAAGCGTTAGTTGCATTTGAGTTCTATTGGCCCAGATTCCACATGCATAAATAAACCTTAAATGTGGCTGGTTACAGGTGGAACATTTCGTTCTAGCCGTAACTCACACTTATGTGCCTTAAATCATCCATATTTGGCATTGAATCATGTTTCATCTGGAATTCAATACTGTCGTACCGACCACCAATAAAGAATCTCAGTGGTTTTTTGCTGGAGCAAATTGTCTGCTGATATGGAAAAAAGCAGCCCAATACCAGTTCTAGTTAGTCTCAGTGCTAACTAGCTATATAGTTATAATTAAAGTTATATAGCATAGCGTGCCCTCTAGATTAGATTTGGGATTGTTGTAACCCTGGTGATAAGGACATTGCTTTCATTGTAGAGGCTTATTGTGAGACGTGACCATATGTAGCCACACTTAGTGCGATGTTGTATTCCATACAGGTGAAATTACCCTAAACAGGCAAGATGCTGGGATATCAGCAATATTTTCAACTGTCATTTGGTGCATTTCCTCATACTGGCTCATTGACAGGTAATTTTTCGCAGACACTTTGTCCTGCATGGTTGTTTCCTTTGCTTGGCCAGAAAACTCATCCAGATCAGGAGGTAAAAAAAAAAGCACTTGATTTCAACTTTAGACGCTCCACTGTGTCCAAGCAGGATTAAATGTAGGATTACATGTGAAACATGCTGACAGTTTCAGGAAAATAAGACCCAGAGCGTGAACGTAGGCTTACCTCAGAGGAATGTAGCCAAGAGAAATCTGCACTCTTTGGGGGGGGAAATGTCTAACATGCTTTGGATTGTTCCTCTTGAGGAACCTTTAAATTTACTGTGAAGACCACTTCAACAGGGGCTTTCTGTTGAGAGGTTTATAAGTAGAACCTGTGTGAAAGGCTGGAACTGTTGACCATCCAAAGAACCCTTGAGGAGCCTTTTTCCAAGAGGGAAGTTCTACATGAAAGGCAGCCATTTTTCTCTAAAAATGAACTCTTTATACAGAAAAAGGTTGTAAAATGTATCAAGTAAGAGCACATCTACAGATCTCGACCGGGTCGGATCCCTGTCAGAGATTAGCTACCAGTTTTCTGAGAGAAATTAAGTGTGAAACTGAGCACCAAAGCTGAAGGGGTGGTATGGCTGAAAATTGTCAATTCCCCATATTGTTGTCAGCTCATGTTCTTGTTTTAATAATCCGAGCACCCATTAGAATATACTAGAAAACTAAAACAATTGCTTCATCTCTTTCAGGCCAGAGAGGAGAACGGGGATTCAAAGGAGAGAAGGGGGACCGAGGGGACCTGGGAGGCAAAACAGGTAGGAGCTCTTATCTGCACTTTTAAAACCCCAAATGTCCACAAACCTAATGCGAAAGAAAGAAGCACACTTCCTGGCAAGAAAGTTCCTGTGCTGGATCTCCACCAACTGCAAATACACTGACTATAAAATAAACATCCAGCAAGCAGCAAAACTACAGCAATAAACATGGAGAAGTTTGAGATCTGTGTCTAGTTTGTTAGTTATGTTGTGCTGCCCTTGCTGTAAAACAATGTTAATAATAATAGGTTATAAAACACATAACAGGATTTGTTGTTTTCAACTGTTTTTAATATTCCAAATTCCTGGTCCTCGGAATAAGTACATACTGTGAAACAGGTCTAAATATCCTAACTTCTTGAAACATTCCTGATTTCCTGTGCTTTAGCAGGAACTAAAAGTTTTTTTGTTTCGGGTTGAAACTCCAGGGGAAAAAAATCAGGCCTGATTTCTCTGATGGAAGCACACCTGGAGTTCCTGAGTTTTAGAAAAGGTTCATGATTTCCAGCAGTGGAGCAGGAGCTAAAGGTTTTTCTGGAACTATAAGCTAAAAATTAAAATCAGCCCTAGTTCCTCTTATGGAAGCGAGCGTAAATTTCCTGGGTTCTAGAAAAGGTTCCTGATCCCCTCAGTGGAAATGTAAACCTGCAGGTGGACAGTATTGGGCCTGCACGATAAATAGATGCTGTTTTTTCAGTAAAGTGATCTCATGTGTCTCTATGGACAGCCGCTGCAGTTCCTCTACAAAACATGTTTGAGAGCAGCTCGGGGATCAAACGCGTGCTTTACATTCTCCTCGCTCGTCTTTCATTCAGAAAGCGTGGTTCAGCTGAAGCTCTGCGTCTGTGGGCCGACATTCTCTCTTCAGCCAGCACACACTGCTCACTTCAACAGGACTGTGGGATTCAATACGGTTTGATTTTTTTTGCTGGGATGAAGTTTTCTTCTGTACTCTTGCCCTGGAGTTACAAGGCTACCATCACTAACATGATAATGGGTGTTTATTGTACACAGTCTTGTCTATGAATTTCAGCCTCAAACCGCCTCCAGTTCCTAATCCGTGATCTGTAAACATGAGCGAAACTTCATTGTCTAGCAGAACAATGTAATGTTGTGGGGGCGGCCATTTTGGGTAACCAGAAACAGTGTTTTTCTTCAGTGCAGCTTGATATCATTATGCAAGATGACAAAAGGATACTTAGTGGCTTTATGCGTTTACACTAGAAGCAATAACTCGGTGAATAGTTACGTGGGAGTAAAGTTCCTTGTATTCAGAATTTAATCTTTTTTGACTCCTTATTCAAATTATGGAAATTGGGTCTGCTTCTTACCAATAAAGTTGCCAAATTTTTTCCTGAGACTCAACATGCAAACGCTGGACACCAAACACTACCCAGGTGTTAAAATTGTGTGATGGGAACAAACGATTTCTGGAAAATGATCCATATTTCCTGTGGAGGAGCAGGAACTAAATCATTTTCCGGAACTACAACCAAAAAAAAAATAATGATCAGCCATGGTTGCTCTGGTGGAAAGTTTGAGTTATGGGTAAGTCCTGTAGCACTTAATCTGATCATGAATTGCACAAATCTGATCATGAAATACTCTTAATTAGAGGAGGTTAGTAAGCACTGAGACTGAGGACAGTGTTTAGACTGTGTGGAGCAGGTGAAACAGATTAACTGATTTCCTTCTGTGACATGTTCTGGTGAATCAGGGAAGGCGGTTTGTCTGTTTATTGTTGCACTTGAATTGGTTTCAGAAGTTTAGGAGTGGTCCAAGTGTGTGAGTAGGGTGGTGAACAGAGTGCAAGGATGTGTACAAGCCGTGAAATAAACCAACGCCCACCCGGAAATGCGGGTTACAAAACAGTATGTCAAAAGTGTGTATTATGTAGACACACCAGGAAGTGATGAACTGTCTTGGCAATTTGAGAACACAAGACTATCTGAGAAATAAAACGCTTGGGGTCATCCTGTTGTAGGAAAATAATCCATGACTAGATGGTGTGATGAAGCAGAGTTCGTTCCACAAGGCCGGTGTGTTATTCCTCTTCCAGCACAGTGATCGTCCAACAATTATTATTTAAAACCTGAAACGGTTGAAGCAATATAATGACATTATTACTTTATGCTGTACAAAAATCTAATATCTAGCTGTAGGTTAAAAAGTAAATCTAATCAACGTCTCACTTGAAAACGATTTACAAAGTTTTTTTTTTGGACCGCCGTTTATAGCAGGCTGTCCTTTGCTTTATGAATTTAGCATGCTTTGTGGTTATTTCATTCCAGTGCAGTTCAGCAGAGTGGCACTGAATAAATGAGTAATGAGTAAAACTCATGAACGATTGCAGCGGTGACTGTTTGGTTAGTACAATTCGGTGTGGGTGAGCGTGTGAGTGAGCAAAACCATTAAAGGATAATGTGAATCAGGCTGAAAAATGGACAGAGCTCTTGTCTTGTGGATGTTGATGTAATCTCTCTCGCTTTGCATGTCAGATTTCAGAGCTCTGCTTTCTCAGTCATCGTCCATTTCATTTCTTCTAAACTGTTGTACTCGATTGTAAACAGTACTTTCTTGCTACACTGAACAGAAAATATATACAAGTATACACAGTAGTCACACAGTAGAGTTCCAGTAAAGGTTCCTTGTGTTTAGGTTATACAACAGATAGACATGAGGTTGTTATTTTGACTGATGAGCAATATTGATTCCACTATAAATTAAAATCAGTTCTAGTTCCTCTGGTAAAACCATGCCTGAAGTTTTTTGGAAGTACAATCCAGCCCTGGATCCTCTAGTGGCTTCAGCGCTTCTGAGTTTCGGGAATGGTTCCTGATTTCCAGTAGTGGAGCAGGAACCACAAATTATGGAAGTGCAACCCAGGAATTCAAATCAGTTCTGGTTCCTCTGGTAAAAACATGTCTGAAGTTCATGAGCTCCAGTAAAAGTTCCTTGTGAGGGCAGTGACTGGTTCCACTTGTCCTGAACAGAATCCTAAACTAAAGGAACAGTTTTTAAAAATAGGCATGCTATTACACCAGTGTATGAAATTGTAATATTCGCAGTTTACAGGCTGAAAATAAAATGACTTCTTTGGAGTCGATGAAGCACTTCCTGTCAGCTGTTTACTGTTCTTTTATTAAGGGCAGAGAAAAAAAATGAAAAGGGATGAACCCATTATTAGAGACAGGCGATATCCGATAAAAGATCAAATATGTTGGTTCTTTGATTTCAGCCACAAAGACATTTAATCATTCTTTACATCCAAAGAAAAACAAGCCTCCATTCCCTTATGAAAGAGAAAGGCATTTGTTTCCTTCCTGAATGTTTGCCACATTCCTCATCATCCAAGTGTTTTAAGCACTCTGATAAATCCAACCCTGAGTCTGCAGTCTCAGTTTTTGCGTGAAAGCTGGAGAAAACGGCTCCACGGCTTTGATGAACTGCTACACAGGCAGTTGTTTTACATTAGTCGAATGGTTAGTATTAGCAATTATGCTAATGTCCTGTGGTTGCTTTGGCACTGATCACATGATGAGCACTCTCCTTAATTGAAATGTGTTTAAGCTCATTTCTGCAGAATCTTAGCAACAGAGAGAGAATTGATGCCTTTTTCCAGGCAGCGGTCTGATCTGGATAAACAGAGATGTTGTAATGGAATCTAGGCAAGAAAACACTTGTTTTAGATACACAACAGTCATTTTCCTGCCATTAATCAAATAATTGCAAAGCTGCCATGATGATTATTGCACCGTTTTGTTGTTTTTTTGTTGTTTTTTTACTGCTGTGAATTGCAATGGCGCGTTCAAGTCGCTTTAGAATCACTTCATAACAACAAAAAAGAGAAAACTTTAGAGGCTCACATCAGCATGGTCTTGCTGGTCACTGCTTTTGATATCCAATGCTGGAGCACCAAACACAGTCCATAATGCCTCCAGGGTGGACTGAGGTGTAAAAACGTTGTAAAGGTTGCAAGCAGAACAGTATCCCTTGCTACCAACAAAAACAAAGACCGTACATGTGGAACCAAGAGACGGTAACGCAAAGCAGAGCGTGTGCGCACATGCCGAGAGCAATCAAGCATTGTCCTTGACTCGGATATGAGGCCAGAAAAATCTACTGCACAAGCTTGCCATATGTCTGCCTTAACCACCAACAAAAGCAGATACCCGGGGGGGGGCTTACTTGACTTGGGATAACGAGACTGAATAGAACCGGAGTGGCCACCTTGTCAGATCCTCTGACCAAGGTTTTTGTAACAGAATAATAAAAGATTATCCAATGACATACATTCATTCATCTTCAGTGAGCATTTTGTCTTGGCCTGGGTCGTGGTGCAGCTCGGGAACACCAGGCATGAGGTGGGATTGGTGTAGGCATTCCACCTACTGACGGGTTTTTTGAGTGGTGGGAGGAAACCAGAGAACCGGATCAAAACATCCAAAACTCCGGACAGACAGTAACCCAAGCTCAGGATCAAATCAGGAATCTTGGACCTGTGAGGCATTAATGCTATACCACCTGCCACCCCAATGAGATACAGATGCTGCAGTTTCATAAGTAGTGATCAATTCTTCACAAGATGAGATGGCATCCAGGATTTGATGCATGTCAAAACAGAGTAGAAAGGTATTACCTTACCAAGACCGTAGATATATAGAGGGGAAAGACAAGGGGGACCAAGCACTGAGCCTTGAGGGACACCAGTGGAGAGAGAGTAAGCATGGAGCAGATGTAGATCATCTCTGTCACCTGATACAAGCACCCCTCTAGTGGACTCAAACCACCGGATGGGCAAGAGGGGTCAACAAGACGGGTCACACTGATTGTTGATTGAGTCGAAAGGAGTCTGTTCGAGGCCAAATTTTTCTAGTTCATGGAACAGGTTCTCTGTGAGATTGACAGATAATTGGTTATAGTTCTACTTTTGCAGGTCTCTAATAAATCAAACCGCTTCAAAAAGGTTGTATCCAATACCTTTAATCTGGAAATAATGAGTCTGAGGGCATGGAGTTCATATTCCGAATTTTAGACTGCCTGTTCATCATTGCAGTAGGACAAGTTTGCTCCTAATTTGGTGAATCATCATAGATTAAGCTACAATTTTCATTTCCTATGTGCTTTCCCCTACTGAGGGTTTGGTGTATCAAATGACTGGTTCATATCATGGACCATGTGCTTCACAGCAGAGAGAGAGCATCCCTGCTAATAACATACTTGTAGTGTTTGTGCATGTGTGCATTAGCAGGGTTTGGCTCGCATTCAAGTCTTGGGTTCAGCCAAACCGACTATCATTCCCAGATCCAGCTTCCTAAATATTTTAGATGATTTCGGATAAGCTCGTAGTTTATGCAGAAAGCGCTATGCATAGTGACGCACGGAATTTTTTACGCTTTTATGCCGTTATCTCAATTGTTTATCGAGCACTGAGCTGCTCGATGCTTGCTGAAAGTGTTTATTTCCTGATTTTGCAATGAAAAAGACGCAGCATGGTCTGGCCAGCATTATGTTTTGACAAGTGTAGTGAGTCGAAAGGAAGGAAGCGTACTAGTTTGGCTGCGTCAAAACTAAGAACTCTGGAAAATATGGACACAATTGTTTCACCGTAAAAAATAACACGTATTTCATTCCAGTGAAATTGCAGATGTTTGAATTGTAATGATCTACCGAGCGTTCTAGGCTCACACGCTGTTTTAATCAGAACAGAGAAAGTTCTACTTCCCAGAATCGCACAGCATCTGTTACACATTTATGAGATGTCCATTCAGCTCTCAGCATGCGGGCCGCCATGCTGGACCATCCCGTGTCCTCCTTTATTAATCTCATGTTTGTGTAAACAAAGCCTCACAGAGCCATTTCCCTATGGCCTTGTACATGGACTCTGCTTTGGCCCAAATCTCTAGTGGAACAGTAACGGTGGCATGATACAGTAATATTATTTCTCATCCTATGGACTTCTTATGGACTTATAGAAGACTATTAGACCTTGAGGAAGAGATCAAGGCTAATACGTCACAGCTGGACTAGCTTTAACTTTCAAAGTAAAATTTCTTAGACAAATAAACACCGCAGAGATCTCAGGGCAGCAATTTTTTACAAACATGAGAAGGAATATGATGCTTTGTCAAACAACCTGGTTTATTTCAGGTCACACGGACTATGCTGCATGTTCTACCAGAGGTTTTTAATTTGCTACTGTGCTCAAGTGTAATTTTTAAGCTTCTGTACTTTACGTGACTTCTTTAAAGTACTGTAGGGGGACAGCTACAAATGTGGGCGTAGCGATGGCGAAACAAACAAAACATGCTAATAGATGGAGGTTAGTAGGAGATTAGAGATTAGATTAGGAGATTAGATTAGCTCTCCATATTACCTCAAGCTCACTTTGAAGTTTGGTTGAGGTTACGAGAGCCCAAGCATTTTCCAGACGACTCCGATTGATGACGTAAGCCATCATTTTCTTTAAGCCTGGGTCTTTCGTTAAAGGATCTTCACTGTATAATTGGGCATGGAGAACACACTTGGGGCACAGACTGTTTTAAAATTCAGAAAACGTACAGTGTGATCATATAAAAGATCGCTGAAATCACATTCTAGAAGCAACTCTGGCCGCTGAAAATCTTGGCTTGTTTATTCAGTTATATATTTTATCAAAGCTTTTATATAGAGCTTTTACCTGAGTAAAACATCTTGATACTTTTACCACCTCTACCGCAGGATTATTCAGGCATGACATGTTAAGTGATCCAACCCACAGCATTTGTTTTTAAACTGCCACTTGACAAAACTCTGTCCGGACCCTGCTTCATTCATCCATTTTAGCACACACGTGTTACAAATGTAGACCATGACACCAACAGCGATGTGAAAAAAACCCCCAGTAAAGTCAGGAGGAAATGAAGGGCTAAATCTAGGCTAGTAGAAACCCACAGCTGTGATTTGAACCCGACCCGAACCTGAGAAATGTTCGAATAGCAATTTCAGAGACAAAAATGTATAATAATAGTAATAAAATGAAGGCTGACTTGGTAAAGAAATTGCTTCCTTGTGCAAGCTCGGCGTGAAACACCTGTTTGCCACGTGTGTCTAGACTTCACTCGCATCTCGCTGTGTATTTCTGCACATGTCTATATTTCTGGTTAAGAGTCTGTTCATAGTTTGTTGGACAGAATCTCAGTCTTTTTTAGCGTTGACTGATGAGAGTGTTTCAGCACTGTGTGTAATTTTATCTTAAATACTGTGTCTTGCAGCGCAGAACGTTCTGGTGCGTTTGGTGAACGGCTCGGCGGCACACGAAGGCCGGGTGGAGGTGTATCACGAAGGCCGCTGGGGGACGGTGTGTGACGACGTGTGGGATAAGAAGGATGGGGACGTGGTGTGCAGGATGCTGGGATTCCACGGAGCACGAGAGGTCCACAAAACCGGACGATTCGGCCAAGGTAAGACCCACACCTGCCGTGGATTAGCATGCTTTAAAAAAAAAAAAGACATGTTGGTTATAATAGGAGAGAGAACAAAGCGAGTACAAATTTCTAGACAAACACTTCTTTTTCCTAGTTTTGGAAATCAGTGAGCTGTTTTATGCGTATCGTACATATTGGTGTGTGTGAAGAAATTAGTGTGTGAACACAAACCTTCCATAAATTACACGACGACACGTTTAATCTTGTTTTATTACTGATTTTAATTCACAGTGTTGAGAGCTCTGAAAAGCCAGAGTGTGTTGTGGAAAAGTGTGTGTTGGCCAGCTGCTCCAAGCTAGCACCACCGGCAGTGAAGTCACACACTTTCCTGGCAGCAGTAGAGTTTCTACTCGCTTTAGCAGCCGCGTCAGTTAAAGGGCGACGCAGCCAAGAGCTCCAATCAGGCCACCGGTTTGTTTTCGCAAAGGTTTTATAGTGTATATTAGAGCGTGTCAGTCCTGACATTAATACAGCTTTATTAGGGGAAAACTCTGATGTGTAGAGTCTGTGGTCACACACCAGAGCTGTGATATCAATCTGACAAAATAGAGCGAATACGTTTCCCAGACAGAACCAAAAGTACCGAGAGAGAGAGAGAGATAGCGGAATGATTTATCCAGCTTCGTGTGCTCTCTGCCTTCTCTCCCGACTCCTGAAGATCCTCATATCTAAGCGTTCTTTACACTCGATCATTATTCTTGTATCCAGATAGGGATTATCCACATGCATCCCATCTCACGTGGTTCATCTTCTCTGTACAGTAATCGTGGAAAACGCATGGTGTGAGTCAGGGTTACCATCCAGGAGTGGATTATTTTCCGAGAACAGCACATCTCTTAAAGCAGTGTCTTAAACCACAGCAAATGAAAAATGTTTGTCATAGCAGCGATAAACAGTCGTTCACGCACCAGCCTTTCTTCTTATCGTCTAACCAGAAAAAACCGGCTCGCCACTGTTGCACACGGTGTGAAGCGGGGCTCAGCAGGCAGGCACTGAGCTTCGGGGTCACTTTATTGTTCCAAAGCTCTAACTACTCAACTGAAGAAACCAAAATATAGTACAGTCGGCAATATTTCAGGGCTCTTACCTCGATAAAGTTTGTTTCCAATCTATAGTCGTGTCACCGAGACGCCACAAAAAGCTGAAACTCGTCCTGAAGATGATGGAGCTTTATCGCTGACGTTACAAAGTGCTGACACAGGAGACGCGTTCTGTAAGCAAAGTCTTCTTACAGGAAACTTCAACGATAACCGATGTTTTAAAGCATCCCCATGAATGAGCTGTTACTATAGAAACGAGAACGTATCCGAGCGAGTCTATAACGCCTGCCTGTTTCATTCTTTCCTTAAAATACAAGTCTTAATTGGGTTGGAATATGCAAATGAGTCCAGTTCTGATTTGCATATCTATAAAATGAGCTTTTCTCAATTAAACTAGAACTGCTTCAGGACTGGAGTTTTTTTCTGTTCAACCATTAAATCAAGCTGTTCATTATAGAATTATTTTTTTTAATGCCCTTCTGCTTTTTTTTTTTTTTCCCCCCAAATACAGTCTCTGAAACAAGTTCAAGCATACATCATGCTAAGAACCCGGTTCTAAAACATTCATGTGGTTTATATTGGACCGCAAGTGTTATAGCTCGGTTCGGTTAAACGATTTTATAGAAATATTTGCTAACAGAAGAATCTACATGTGAGGAAACCAGGGCTGTTGTGATGAAACCTTCATGCTCTGATGTTGTTTAAAGGTTTTGAATGAGCGCAGATTTCTGAAGAATGAGGTCAGGATAAGAGTTCATTATAAACGGCTGGATTTGTTATTCAGGTTTTTAGGAGCGGCTCCCTAAAACGGCCCCTCTGCTCTTTTTTTTTCTTCCCTTTTCAGAATACACTGCAGTCATTTTTCATTTCTCACTTATTAAAATCATGTGTGTATCAAGGCTGTAGTGTTTATAATGAGGACAGTAAGCATGTGTGTGTGATGCCATGACATGCCAAACTAATCCAGATTTGTAATGACGGCACACACAGACGCGCCACGTCTCGTTCCAAATGACGCGCCAGGAACATTTAGAGATTGTGCCTTTTTTAAAAAAAGAAAAGATTGATGAGCTTTTCGACTCTCTGATCATCTCCGGCTCTCTCTATTGTACTCTATCACGCAGCTGCAAACATCTGCAAGCTCTTATGAGATCAGAAGTCTCTCCGAGGCGCTCGACTTGCCAGCGTAGTGCACCTTTTTCACTGTATGGATGTGGAACAAAAGTAAAAAAAAAAAAAACACCAAAACCAAGCGTCAACCCGTCTAACGTGTGTAACTCAAATGCAGCCTTGAAACCGCATGTCAGATTCAGTGCTTGAACATTTTACCTCTAAGTGTTTATATATGAAAATTGTGAGAGGGTTTGGAGACCAATCTGTGGCTATATAAATGAAATACGCGCTGTCTAAAAGCTCACTTGACTACAGAACCTTGAGAGCCCCATTACTGTAAAGTTTTGGCCCCCCTTTATTACAGTAACGGTCTCGCACTGATATACGATCTTTCCCTAATGATGTTCTGTATTTTAAGAATTTCTCAACGCTAAATCGAAGTACGCTTGCAGTTCCATAGCGCTCGCAGCCCGACTGATTATTTTATTCTGAAAATTGGAAGTGATTTAGGTCATGTTGGATGTCTTGCAGTGGTTGAAGGAGGTTCTGAAGTTAATTTCAAGAATTTTGTTTGAGAGGAGAAGAGAGGAGAGGGAGGAGATGGAGGCAGTTTTAGTGGCTCCAGTTTTTAATGAAAACCAAATGAAGAGGAATGAAAAATTGCTCACTTTAATTCTTCACCTCTTTGGTCAGGGACACACACACACACACACACACAAGCAGCTCATGGGGAAAAAAAAAAACCCAAACAAACACGGAGTAAAACGAGTTCAGCTGTATTTAACCCCTTAAACACCTAGGGACTAGGAAAAATGGCTGCCGTTCCGCAATACTTGATGCAATATTTTTGTTAAACCCCTTAAATTAAAGCTGAAGTTCTCCACTTCACACCCATCTTCATGGCTTTATTTGAAATCCATTGTGGTGGTGTACAGAGGCACAAATACTTACGCACCTAACTGTATTTAGTTCCTGTTCTCGCTTACATTATAGCGGTCGTTCCCTCACCTTTCTTAAGACGACGACACAATGCATTTGTGTTGGAGACTTACTTGGGGGAGTGTGTGTGTGTGTGTGTGTGTGTGTGTGTGTTTGGGGGGGATAAAGCCTGTAGTTTAGTCTCCAGTGTTTTTGTCAACAGATGATGTCTAGGTGTCCACAGCTTAGATGGCTCTTGATGTTAATAGCCCGGATTGCCTGTGGTGCTCGTTCACTGGGTGATGTCTTGGATTTAAGAGACATTGAGACAAGACGACGTGCCAGGTTTGCTGATCTACTGCCTGACTGCCTCCTACCGAGCTGAAGGAGAAAGTGTAGACGTGGGTTTAGTGGTGATTGACTGCATGCGTGAGTTCCATGAGGAAACAAACAGAGACGAGTCATTAACGAAAGGCGGCAGGGTCTGCAGTCTGGAAGTAGTTTCTCTTAAGTAGAAAAACATCAGGTAATGAGTGTAGTCCCTCACCTCTCATGCTGTGTGTGTGTGTGCGCGCCAAGGTTCGTCACACCGAATACTCTGCTAACACACTCCTGTCAGACGGCTCGTCTCGGGCAGATATTAAGATCGGTGTTGATTCCTTGAGTCTGGGCAGAAAAAGGTGGTGATTAATTTGCTATAACATTAGTTAATCCACTCATTCTGATACATGACCGTTTCCATAGTAACAGCTATGTAATTGGTGAAGTAAAAGCGTGTAATTGGTGAAGGTGTCTCTAGTGTCTTTGTGGGTTTCAGACAGAGTTAACGGTGTATAGCTGCTAATAACGTACAGTGAGTGACGGACTAAAGCGCCGCCGCATTTCTCTCTTCATGTACATCCCGGTACACTGCTATCAGCAGGCAGGTCAAATGGCATTGTGGGTAACGTAGAAAGCTGTTGACTAAGTGAAACTAGAGCAACATATGAATGAAAGAAGTTTATACATCCTGTCTTTCTGTCCGTAGGCACGGGTCTGATCTGGATGGACGACGTGGCGTGTATCGGCACCGAGGAAAACATCCAGCTGTGCAAGTTCTCCGGCTGGGGCAAAACCAACTGCGGTCACGTCGAGGACGCCGGTGTGACGTGCAACACTTAACACACCCACCTGATTTATTTCCCCATGCTGAACGGACTGCTTCAGGACTGCAGCGCAGCATCTCGTTGCCTGACCGAGTTACGCAGACGATGCCGTCCCTCTCGGGGCCGCCGTAAAAAAGACGAGAGGATCCGACTGGGCCTTATTTTCAGCAGGGTGGCGTTGGGGATTCGTCCAGCTTCCAGGGAGCCAGCAGGGACCGACGCTGGATAAACAACCAGCCTGGCAAACTTCCAGCCTTTACTAAAAAGGACTGCATTTACATCCTAAAGCCTGTGCCTTTTACTTAGTCATAGATTTTATAGTAGCGCACTTTTCTTACCGTCTTTTCCTAGGGACCTCATTTTGACAAAGCACGGCCAAATCCACTCCTCTGCTTAAAACTTTAGGCTGGGATCGGGAAGCGTGTATAAACTGCAGCAGTATTACCTGATAAAGTACGCCATAAAGGGAAGAGATGCAAGCTGATTTACTTGAACTTCAGTACATTGTGCCTTTGGTATTTCCTAGTCAGTATTCGCTCAGACGCACACACACACACGCGCGCGCGCGCACATCTTTCAGAGTCCTCGCTGGAAGACGAGAAACCCGATTCAGTGTCGAGTGCAGAGTTTATAGCAGCGAGGACATTTTCTGGAAATCTGCCCGCCTGCATGGTTTCGTGCCAAATCCCTTCTCGCTCATCTGGCTCGAGTATTGAGACACTCTGTTGAAGACACTTAGAGCAGGATTGGAATGAAACCTCTCAGGAGGGCACGTCTCCAGCCGTCAGGGTGGGATAATGGCTTACATTTCATCATGCACATCTTCAGGCTTACTGGGGAAAAACGTGTTTTGGTGACGTGTTTGGTGTCCGGAGTCAGATCGTTTAGCTGTAGCTGTATACACGTAACTAACATCACACCCTCGCCTAAAATATATTATCTTGTAACACCTTTTCTTCTTTAGCAAAAAAAGACAAAGTTTAATACTTATATGAAACTGGAATGATATTCCCTAAATCACTAACATTCAAGCTTTAGGCCACGCCCCCTTTCCCAGATAATACAACGAGCGAGTGTAGTGCAGCATATAGTTTATAAGATTCTCAGCCCAGGACTTACACAAAATCAGCAAACGCCACCCTGCGTTCAGACCAACAATGACGAGACGTTTTTTTTACATGTGACCGTTTCGATTTTCACGATTATATGCAAATGAGGTATTATGCTATGAAGTGACAAATCCAAACATCTGGCTCGAATGCTTCATCGCTGCCTCAGTCACAATATTAGTGCTGGCAATATAGGTCGTATACGACCAGTCGTTAAGAATATATAGAGACGTTATGTAATTCCGTATAGCGTGCTTTGCTAATCTGATTAAATTTGTACCATTTAATTTGTGTTCCACTAATTAGATGTAGAAGCTGTATGTAACAACTACCATCTTTTCATCAAAAGTAACAACAACAAAAAAAAACCCCACTGGCCAAGCCACGCCCCCAGGAGACATTCCAGCTATAAACATGAGCGACTCATCACTAGTGTGAACGCAGGATCAGACAGGCAACGTACGATTCTAGTCGATCGACTACATCCATTTTCTTTATGTAAGTTTGTTCTTCAGTTTTCACCGATTTATCACACGTATCTGATTACCTGTGTGTTTTAAAGCAATATGTACGACGCATCTTTCGCACAAGTGAACACGTTTTGGCTGCTAGTTTCCACACCCACCTCACGTTTCCTTAAGTGCCTCTTTCCACATCAGGCTGACTGAAGCGAATAAAAGACCAAAGACGACACACACCTGCACAGACGAACAATCCTCTTACACACTTCAGCTTCCTATAACTTACAATCACTATTTTATGCTTTGAAACACGTTGCTAACTTGTCGTACTTTAGTGCTATAAAATGCACATGCTAAAATCCTTTCCGCTTGAAGAATAATAAGTAATGTTTTGCAGTTGGGGAAGCGTTGTGTTTTCTTCTGATGCTAAACTGCCACTGCAGCTTTAAGAAACGTTTATATTTACTTTTCTCATCTCATCTCGGTTATTGTTTTCCTGTAAAGACGGTGTGAGGAATTTGATAAATGCAGCACTGAAAAAAAAAACAGTTGGTGTAAAGAGTCACATCTTGGTGTGAAGGTCACGCGTTCCTCAAGCCGTTAGAGACGGAAACAAACAGAAGCCTAATCTGTTCGGTTTGTAATCAGATAAAATATCCGAAATAAAAACTTTAATGTAATTTCTCTAACTTTTAACCAGATTTTAAAATGTTAGAACTTCTGGTTGAGCTGCATCTCTAGCTATCAGGAACTGCACACACACACGTCAGGCCATTGTGTAATAAAGCATTACAGTGTACAGCTCTTACCTTTACTGTTGTATCTCACGTCAGACTCTTATTCTCCAGCCCTAGCTGTTGTACCTGGAAGAGATTTAAGCGAAACGTGTTAAACGTATTGCCTCGGATGCAACGTGGATCGTCAGGAATGCCTGCAGTGGAATACTAAGCCTTAAAAAACTCTCGACTGTTGTCTTGTCTGTTTCTGTACGTGACTCTGCACAGCCAACTCGGTGCCTGTATTAATGTAAATAATGTTTGATATAATCCTACCTGCACATGCTGTACATTGTTTCATAAAGCAATATCTCAGAACAAAAGCTACGAACGTACAGTTTTATCTTTCATTTATTTTAAATCTCCGTATGAAGAGAGAATAAACCGTGTTTGTGCGTGCAGGTGCTTCTGAGCATCTCTAACTAACCTGTTCAGGAGGCTCCGCCCACAGGAAGCAGGTGGACACGAAGCAGGAAATGAGGAGGTGCGAGAGAGATGAGACTGATTTATGACTAATGGATATGGGATGAGTGAAAAAAAGAAGAGAGTGAGACAGAAGGTGAATTATAATTGGAGAGAACGATGAGGGAGAGAAGGAAGGAGAATTATGAGTGAAGAAAAAAGAAGAGAGTGAGATAAAGGGGAGGGAGAGAGTGCGAGAGGGAAGGAAAATAAGTGAAGGATAAAAAAATAGATATGGAAGGAAGGAGATGGAAAAATATTAGCGAAGAAAAGAGAATATTTGATGGAGAAATAATGGACGAGAAAAAGGGGAATGAGAGCGAGGGAAGGAGAATGATCCTTGAGTGAGACAGATTGAAAGTGTGAAGGAGAGAGATTAATGGAACAAGAAAGAAAGATAGGGAGAGAGAGAGAGACTCTTTCCGTAGCATTATACGCTGACTGTAATGGAGTTCAGAAAATTGATGAATGTTAAAAAAATAAATGTTATTTAACCAGGAAAAAAGGGAAAATTAAAACGTGGTGTTAAAAAAAAAGAATAAAGGAAAATAAATAAGTAATACAGATGTTTATTACAGGTTACAGCCTGAATACTGCAGATGTTCTTCTTTCAGCAGTTCATTTGCAGATTAGTTCATCTACACCTTCAGCTGCAACTATAAATGGATAAAAAAAAATACGTTAATAAGCAATACAAATCGATCACTGGGAATAAAAGCCTTCAGAACGCTATTTTCCTGTTACAGGAAAACGATCAGGGTTGGACAGGCAGCAGGAGGTCCAGCGTTGATTATTTCCCTCTAACAGCGTGGCACGTGAGTGACCGTGCGGGCGAGCGGTGCTGCAGCGCTGCTCTCTGCTGCGTATCAGAGCGGAGTGAAACACACGGGCTCTTTATGTGCGATGTTGCTCTTACTGTAAACGCCAGAAGGAAGAAACGTGAAGCAATGAGGGGGAAAGAGGCAGGAGGGAGAAGAGGGAGTTCAGATGGAGAGAATAACACTGGCTCTTTATTTGTCCTTGGAGAGAGTGATAAAGGTCCTGTGTTCTCCGTCAGGCTGAAAGGATTACGGTTCCCGAGCTCGCTCCAGTTTACTGGATTCCTGTTTTTTCATAGCGACGTCAACTTGCATTCACTGATCATTAGGTTAGTTTAGTTGTAGATTAAATCCGAACACAGGAAAAGGTAAATGTACACAACGCTAAGCTAGCAAGCAAGAGCCGAGAGCTTAATGGGATCACGCCATCTCTCTGTGTGGAATAAAACACTCGGTGTTGTGCTGCCACAGGAAAATAATCAACGACAAGTTGGTGAGTCACTGTTACCACCCAAATTGTTGATTATTTTCCTGTATCAGAGCATGACTACATTACTACGAGAATCTGCGTTCAGGTTCAGTAAACCTGTGATTCGCTGCTGAAACTAAATTAATCTCACCTTCCGACCAATCACAATCCAACAGCACTGTACATAAAACCACCTTTTTTCCCATGCCAGCGAGTCTAAAACGCCGTTCCCCCGCACGGTTTCTCGTTACAGGGTGGGGCTTTACGCTTAAACGTCTCCGCCAGTGAGATTACACTACCGCCAACTTTACAGCCTCGATGGAGTCCAACAGAGAAATACGAGTTGTTAAGAATCTTAAAAAAAAAAAAAACTGGCTGGTGACATATCTGTGTTTTTATTGGAGTCTAGCTCGGACTGAAAATGTTCTTCGGCTCCATTTTCCCATAAAACCGACTCCGACAAATAGCTAGTGGCCTGATTTGACCACACAGGCACAGGTTCTGAGGTTGCTGTGACCTCTTACTACACCAGATTGGGTTTCTGTGGACGTTTAGATCATAAAATTTGGGCTGGGAGAGAATAAAATGGCTCGAGGGAGAGACCGGCAATAAGTTACCTAAATCTTACCCAATCCGTCGGCTTCAGAAGCGTCAGATTTGGACGGTGTGAGATTTGAAGTGAAGTCTGCTGGAAGACAGAACGACTGTGGGAAAGAATGAAGGCTGTATAATTAGCATGCTCCTGCAGATACGGCTACACGGCCTACTGTAATAAGGAGCGTGGGTGGGTACGGTAAATGGAATGATGCATGTTGGAACACAAGTCTGGTTCAGGATGTCCCATGGTGACTTGAAATGGCTTCATGCTTTGTGTTCCTGTTAAGGAAATGACTGCAGCTAGTTCACACAGCTCATGCTCGAGGCTTGAGACACTGAGCAGCAGATCATGCATTTTAGACCAGCGACAGAATAATACGTTGTCAATAAGGAGAACTTCAGAACACGACGTGATATCAAATATGTTCCTGATTTGGTACCTCGACCGAACAGCAGATGTGTAAAAAGAATATCAGATCCAAGGTGTGCAAAAATATTCGACCTATTCTAAATATTCGATTCAGTGAAAACAGGAAGTCATGTGAGTGATTTCTAACAATCGAGCTAAACAACCTGCAGAGTAACTTGGCGAACTTAGAGTTAGCTAAGTATATAAAACAGCGACGATGATGGACAGTTTGTGTCCCCTTTAAAGAAGAGCGTATCCTGCTGTACGTGTTTGACCTGATCACGTCGAACACGTCCCAGTGGCAGGCTTATAGCTAAACAATGACGCTTATTTGTTAGTTTTGTAACTGCTATTGTAAAGCAACAAATCCACACCCTGTAATAATAACTTTGGGGTGCGACTTGTACATTCTAGAGAGCTGACTAATTGGAGGAAATGTTTTTTTTTTTTGAGACACTGAGAGAGTTACAGAAAGCTCTGAAACAGGCATGTTGATTTCAGGGGTGCTTTAGGGACACTTGGATAGTGTAGGGTAACGTGAAGTGAGTGACCACTACAATACACGTCCTCTCATCTCTGCACTCGGGCCACGTTACTAAAGCAACACAACATCACCCTCTGTTGTTTGCTCAACAGTAATACAACTGCTATAAACACTCAGATCAGAAGTTGAGACGGTGTAAAGTAAGGGTCGAATGCCCTCTACAGGAAGTGCTCTACGAAAAGGGACTGATCTGGTCTTTAATCCCGTCCCTTTATGAATGAGCTTTAAATGATGGATCACTCATTATTATTAATATTATTGCTGTTATGTCATAAGAAAAAATGAAGGCTGTCAATGCTAGTCTCAGTCAAACTCCATTTCCCATGATCCTCTGCACCACAGGGAACTACAAGCCTGCTTCCTTAAGAAAGGTAAAGAAAAGAAGTAAAGCACAATGGAAGGAACGGATAATACGAAAGGAAAACAAAAGAAGGGAACAAAAAGAATGCTAGAACATGAGAAGAAAATGAGGGAGAAAGGAAAGAAACTTAGCAGAATGAACAGAACAAAAAGGATTTAAAAAAAACAACAACAATGGGGCAAAAAGAAGAGGACAAAAAGGATGGAGTGGCAAGAACAGAAGGAGATTTTAACTTCATGCTTTCCACAGCTACATCATGGTAATGACATGCACGTTCTCCTGCACATCCACCAGATGGCGCTGTGTGTGTGTGTGTGTGTGTGTGTGTGTGTGTGTGTGTGTACAATTCATTGCATCTCCCACTTCTGAGCTTTCACACTGAATATTAAACACAGGGTTCAGAGAGATGAGCTCAGGGAAAGTAATTATTGATCCCAGGAGGCAAAGATGCAACATAAAGAACTGGAAGTAAGGAATGGATTTTAAAAAACACAAGAGGAACAACAGAATGAGAGGAATAGCGTAAAAAAAATAGCACTCAAAGAAAGGAAAGTGAAGAACCGAGTGCAAAGAACAAAATGTCAAGAATAAAAATGTATAGAATGGAACGTAAAGAACAAAATGTAAAGAATGGATCACAGAGAACAAGATGTCAAGAACAAAACCACATCGAACGTAACATTAAGAACCAAATGTAAAGAACGGGAAATAAAGAAGAAGCGCACACGAACGAAATGTGAAGAACACGAAGTGAAGAACAAAATGTAAAGAAGGGAACAGAGCATAAATAAAATGTAAGGAATAGAAAATAGTGAACGAATGGAACAAAAAGGGAAGAAATGTGGATGTAAATAACAAAATGTAAAGAACAGAATGAGTATTAAAAGTATGAAACGAACAAAAATTAAAGAACAAAATGCATGGAACGGAACTTGAACAAATCGGAAAAAGAACGGAACGGAACGGAAAGAAGAGAAAGCAAAAAAAACCCAACATGAAGTAAAGACGGGAATGCGAAGAGTCTGCTGTTAAGAATGAAACAAAAAAAGTGGGGGGGGGGGAATGAAAAGACAAAAAGAAGAAAACTGAAAGAACAAGAACGATAGAGAATGAAAAGAAAGGAAAGAAAGAGGACTGATGGAGCAGAATGACGAGGAATCGTCTCACCAAAGCTGGGTGGGGTTTACAGAGTTGTGATGGTGCATGTCAAATGTAAACACTCCTGCACGTCCACTAGATGGCACTGTACTGTAACAGGTGTGCTTTTGGGGCCCTGGACCTGCTGGTGTGTGTGTGTGTGTGGGTGGGTGGAGCTTTACGCTGAACGAATACGGATTTGTTACATCATATACAGCACATTCCTGAAGACTGGACGTACATTATGACCGTAAATCCGTCCCACAGCGCTGGAAAAGGAAAGCAGTTACTGAGGACATTGTTCTGAGTGAGCTGATAGTAAAAGAGTTTGATTTACTCTGCATGTGTATACCTGTCGCAGGTGTCACGGGAACTTGGCTCGCTGAAGGTTACAGCTAAATACCGAGGAAGTGGTTACTTTGATACTGTTCCAGCACATAACTGCTGTCACTTCTCAGGGTACGGAACCGTGGTGGTGGTTTTTTTCTTTTGTTGTTTTTTCTTCTCTTCTGTCTGATTTTGTAGAGCTGACTAAAAAGTCCCATCACTCTTGATCTTAATGCAGTACAGCGGTATGAAGAGGAAGTGATGCTGTTCTAGAAACGGGTTTCTGAACTTAAAGTGTAACCTGAAAAAAAAAAATAAAAAATCCTGCTAGGTGCTTTATGCAAGCCTGAACTGTTCACTTCTTCTCACGCTGGATTCTTCCTCATTTGTGATCACGTACTGTTTCTTCATTCTTGTTTACTTAATGCTGCAGTTTGTTATTTTCAGGAGGAACATTAGCATTCGGAAAATGCGGCTAGTTGCTTCGTTTGGGCCTGGAAATTAGTGCCACCTAGCGACGGGCGATTTTCACAATGAAGTCGGTTAATTCCGATGTTTTAACTGGATTTGCTAAATGTTCTCGTCAGGATTGCACGACTTTATATATACATGCAAACTTACATCTTGCACAAATGTCCAATTCAATTCAATTCTATTTTTTTTTTATATAGCGCTTTTAACAACAGACATTGTCACTGATATAGGAATGTTCTTGCCAAATCGAAGCACTCCTTTGTTGAAAACGTGTGGAAAACCAAACAAACTAACAAAAAAAACCCCACCAAGGACTGAGCTTGTAGCAAAGAAAGGTTCGAATATCACTTCAGAGATGTGGTCCAGGTCTGAAAACTCAGATGAACAAGATTATGTCAAATATAATGCTGCTTTGCATCCTAAGTGGAAACTCGCTGGTCGGAATCACGTCATTTTCCGGCTCGGGACGTTCGACAGACTGAGCTGTGCAGCCGCCTCGGATGAGTGCTGTACAGTGTCTTTCTCAAACAGTGAACTGTATAATCAGGGTTTTAGCTTTAACAGATGATTGTCTATATGTTGATTAATCTGAAGCTAATACTTGTGTATATACAGTATAATACGTTTTACTTTGTGTGTGTCGGATGCCATGTTGACTTGACGTTACTCCACACTCCAAGTCGGATTTGTGGTCTAGGGTGTGGTCTAACCCGAACCCTGTGGTCCCGAGACTTCTCGGTTGTGGTAGCATTTCATGTCACGAAAGACATGGGTCCTCGTTACTCTGTCGAGAAAGGAGGCTTCAGGTTGTACAAAAATAGCAACAGTGCCATCTACAGCAAATAGTGCAAGCAACATCTAAATATCCGTTTTCCCCATATTCCAAAGTGATCAGGAACCATTCATAAAGTTGAAAAAAATTAAAATGAGAATTTTTTTTTTTTTTTTTGCAAAATCCCCAGACTTAGCCCCGCCCACTCGTTACACACGTTTTCAACAGAGCAGTGGTTCGATTTGGCAAGAACATTCCTATAATTCCTAGTGTATCCCATAGTGTATTCATTTTCCAACAGCACGTCGTACAATTTACCGCTTCCCGTCTCTAATGGAACAAGTCAGTTCTTGTGGGCTTTACGCTATCGGCTATAAACACTCGTTCCTTTAGCAGTCTGAAGTTAACGACGTGAAAAACAGACTTACAACTTTGAAGATTCCTTCCTTGAACATCACATAAACCTCATCATTGCACTCAGTCTATAATCTGATTATGTCGAGCGTACAAGTTCCTGTCAATGAGCCGTTACCATAGAAACAGTGACGGATCAGAACGAGCGTGTTCACGTTCATACAGACCTGTGATTTGCAATAGAAATAGAATTGTTATAGAAAATTAATCAACACCTTCTGACCAATCAGAATCCAGCTTTACTGAAAACCCGTCAGCCATTTCGGGTTTTTGATCTGATCAGTAGCTTGTACGACAGATTTGCCATTGATAGATTGTGCAGAACTCCAAAATAAAGCAGCGTGTGTGTGTGTATGAAAGAGAAAGAGCGAGAGAATAGGTAGTAGGTGCATGGTTACACGCCCCCGTCTGTCTTTGTCTGATTAAATCATCCCAGGAGACACGGCAGAAGCATGTCGTGGTCCCCTGCGTGGTGTGAAACCGCTAGCGCATGATTGACTCTCTCTGGAGGGGGCGGAGTGGAAAAAATGGTTGTGCTACTACTCTTGCACTGCACTCAGACACTCTCACTTCTGCAAGCGGGAAACCCCTCCACGCACACACCTTTGCTGTTTAGACACTGGTAACACACACACACACCCCACACACAAACAAATATAACCTTCCTGTTTTGTTATTTTAAAGGGTCTTTTTTTCATTTCAACACTGGAAAAAGGAAGTCATCATGTTTCCATGTGTTCATAAATGCAACCACAACAGTGTGTTGGGGTATTTTTCGAAACATTCAGACCCTCATGTGATGGATAGGGCACACATATGTTAACATTTAAAGACTATAAAGGTGGTTATGGCTTGGGCCTAGTGAAGACAATCCTTCTCCTGCCATATTTTACAGCTTAAAGCCCATTATTCCATGCTGCTTTTTCATTCTGCATTCTGATTGGTCAGAAGATGTTGATTCATTTTGAACAAATCACATTACTCATATTAAAGCATTGGTTCGAATACATTATTGTTTCTAGTTCAACACCTTACACAGGGACTTGTAAACCGACTGTTGAATGTTTACGGAAGGGGTCTGCAGAGTCGGCTCCGGCAACCACCGGGATCGATCACTTTTGCTATAATTATCGTTATTAATAGCGGCCATATCCCAGAATGCCATTAATCTGATCACAAGCCACGCAGACCTGATCCACACATTTAACTGAGAAGCTGAAGGTTAGAGGATTTGCTCGTATGGTGACTGGTGTAGAAGCTTGGCCACCACTGCGCCAAGTACAGGCATGAATAATGACTCAACGTCAACTCACATAAAGCTATTCAAGATGAAATGTGACGCCTGGGTTTATCTTCCTGCTGATCCGGCCTTGAGCCTGGTCAGGTGAGTTAAACCACAAAACTGGATTTTACTTGTTTCATTCACTAAAGGAAGCATGAGCTGTACTATAAAAGTGCTGGAGGAAATTCCCGAGTCCAAATTAGTAACAAGTCATTACAACTTAACAAAAAAAAAAAAAGAACAATGACTGGACACGTGGCCGGGGTGTGAGTTACATATTATATTTGCCTGCAGGTGTTTACAATGCCTATTTCTAAGCCTCATTATGTGCTATTAAATCAAGAGCTGGCATCAGTGTTGTGACGTACCTTTATGTCCGTGTCGAGTCAAAAGCTTACCGGTGCTCTTAAGCCATTTTTGAGTGTGACATTTCCTCCTACATCCCAGAATACCCGGCTGACCAAAACTGGTGACTGTAAATCGGCCCTAGGTGCGAATGCGTGTTCATCGCCTCACGCTCAGCGGTCCCGGGATAGGCTCGGTGCTCCCAATTTGCACGCCATCAGCCGAACTTACGGAAATTATTTCACGCCGTACTTTCCTACCTCAAACATGGCATTAATGCAAAACCTGGTGATGTGTGATGTCATGGAGGTCAGAGGTCACTAAAGTCTTCACAAGGCAGGATGATGGGTAACAAGTGATTAACTCAATGTCTTGAATGAATTATTTTTATACCTTTTGGTTAATACATTTGCCAACAAACAAGATCTTTTTTTTTTTTTTTTTTGCATGAGGTGTTCGGTGAGAGAAAGCAGGATCAAAAACAAGAACAGAAGTATTGCAACTGTGTTCTGCAAATGTGTTCCCTGGCACTTGGCCAACCCCGGACATTACTTTCTCTCTCCCTTTTTTTGGCCTATAAACATTAGATTCGTACAATACAGTACGGATTCTGACTCCGAAGATATGGAAGATATACAATATCTGTGATGTGCAATCCCAGACAGCATTATCGTTTCTATGGCGACAACGTTAGCACCTATTATGCTTTCCCATGGTGCATCCTAGTGCAAAGTCGATAGGTTAATGTTTTCTGTGACGAGACATTTGACATTTATGGAAGGAGTCTCCGGTGCCAGCAGCCAGTTTTCCGGACAGTAGCAGTTACGCGTTGCGGATTCTCGGTAACGTGGGATTTATGTACAAGGGAGAGGCTGGTGGCAAGATGAGCTGCTGTAATGTGAGTGAGAACAGGGACAAACTCTTTTAAGCGACGTTCCAGAACATGGATTAAACACCGTGGCATGTTGTTCTATAATAAAGTGCAATCGTTGGTAATTTGCTGTAGTGTAAGAGGAATAAAACACACTGCTCAGACCCAGGGTGGAAAAGAAACAAATCATGATTCATCAGTTCATGATTTGTCAACTACAACACAACTCTGAGTGTATTAATCCCCCCCCAAATAAATAAACGGTTACACAAACCAAACCCGGACGCCACAAAGGCAGAAGTTCAGCCCCACGTGACGACTCCTTTAAATCGAATCCATTTATAGTACACATCCAATCATCGGCTCGTCATTTCTCATCATCATGTGAGGTTACTAAAATGACTCGTGCCACCTTTTTGGTTTGCGTTGCAAAAGTGAGAAATATGAAGATGGGAATGCCTTCACATGACCTTGTATGAAACTAACCCACTTGCATAACATGCTGGGAAACTTTCACACACTCGGTCATGCTTTTGCACTCTCAGCCATGCTGCTAATTGCGTTAGTCGTCGTGGACTCAGGTGTCCATTTCACTGAGAAATGTTTTGCTTGCCTGAAGTGGTATGCTTTAGACTAACAGACATCACAAGGTCATCGCTTTGTACCATGTATGAATATGAAAATGAAGCACCCAGATATAGGATATTAACCTTAAGTTGTTTTGCATGTGTGTGTGTGTGCGCGCGTGCGTGCGCGTTTGGTTGAGGAAGCGCAGTAACAGGGGAAAGAACCATCTCATAACAAATATATGTACAAGGAAGAAGGGTGTGTGGGCGTGTGTGTGCGTATTTAGCTCCCTTGCTAACTTCCTCATAGACTTGATCATTCTGAGAGAGAGACACAGAGGAGCAGCACACACACACACACACACACACATGATCTCTGAGGCTGCTAAACGAACCGTAAGTACAACTTTATTAATGTCTCTTATTCAAAACTTTACTTCTTACTCATAGCAGTGCTTCTGGTGTGTCACGTCTCGTTCTGCTCCCTGACGGCCTTAAAATACTTTTCACAGGATTGTGTTGTTTTGCGAGACAGCGGCATGTGAGACTAGCCCAATAACCTCAAGCTAAGAGACATTAAGGTTTTTTTTTTTGTTTGTTTTTTTAAAGTAGAGGTTTATATTGCAGTTCATTGGATACAGCCAGTGAGGTCTGTAGATATAAGTAATGATAACATGTGGTATTTCCTGACAGTAAACAGCAGGAAAGAAATGTAGATTAGCAAGTAATGGGATTACTGGAAACCACACTGGAGCCACATTGAAGAAAAGGGAATAAATGTTTAAAAAATGACTGCCACAGTTAGAGAATGGAGTGAGTGGCACGGATGTGAAGCTGTTGTGGTTTTAACACAAAAAGTAGAACTACAATAAGTGCACCGTGTGTGTGTGTGTGTGTGTGTGTGTGTGTGTGTGTGTGTGTGTGTGTGTGTGTGTGCGCTCTGCATGCACAGGCAGATACACACTGCTCCTAGGTTTAAAAAGGTATGCTACAAATGAAAAATAAAATAGAAATGAACCCACGTAGATGGTACAAGAAAGGCGTCATGGTTTAAGAGTCAAAGGACAAAGTAATAACGTGAATGAGGAGGTGTGTTTCAGGACGAGGGACAAAGAAGCTGCTCTTGTTTTTTTAAGATGTCTTCCTTATTATTCATGACTGTAACCGAGCTAAATTTGGCAACAAGGAAAAGTGAGAGTTAAAAATAACTCACGTGACAGAAGAAGGAAGAAGTGTGGTAAACCCACCCCTTTCCGGCACCTGGCACAGGTACAGGCAGTGTGTCCCACCTCTTTCCGGCACCTGGCACAGGTACAGGCAGTGTGTCCCACCTCTTTCTGACACCTGGCACAGGTACAGGCAGTGTGTCCCTCCCCCTTACCACGCGTGACGCTCAGCTGGAACCGATGTCAGATGCGGGAAGGTAAAGATGGACTCTACGTGTGCCAAATCTCAGATGCAGGGAGGTGAAGGACACAATATCTGTACCTGTACAGGTGAGAGAAGGGGAGGGACACTGTGTCTGCACTTGAGCCAAGTGAGGGAAGAGGACAGACACACAGTTTATACCTGTGTCAAGTGAGGGACACTGTCAGTACCCTTGATGTGTTGGGTAGGAGGAGGGACATGCAGTCCGTACTTGTGTCAGGCAAGGGAAGGAGTAAGGATACATGGTCTGCACCTGTCCTGAGAGCAGGGCAAACTGTGTCAGGTCAGAAGTACAAGAAGGCCGACATCTTTAGTGGCGATTTAACCAAAAATGTTGAGAAAAGAGGCAGAAGAAACTTTCCCTACCTGCAGAAAAGGGAAATGGCAAGACAAAAACAGATTGTACCTGTGCCAGATAAGACAAGAGGCGGGGCAAATGGTATCTAGCTGTGCCAGGAAAAGAGTAAAATGGGGCAAACTGTCTTTATCTTAGCCAGGCCAGGCAAAGGTGTGGATCAGATCTACCTTCAGTGGAAGATTTTTAAAAAACAGGGGGACAGGTCACTACATGAGTGTTTTTTTTTTTTTTTTTTAAAAAGGAAGAAAATGGTAAGGGAAGGAGGAAGAGAAGAAAACATGCCAGCACTTGAAAAACAATGTTGCTAGCACACACATACGTCTTGCATTAAGTGGGGAAGTTAATCTGAGCACAGCAACGCTCCTCCGACTCATTCACTTGGTCGTTATTTTTGTCACCTTCACACTTTCTTGGTGATGCGATATGAGGTGGGTACATAATACCCACCACTGTGGGTTCTAAAAAAAGATTTTATTCACTTTTTTCTTACTGAATCAGTGTCACATAGGACTTCATAAAAAATAAAGGGTGTGTTTGGAAAAAGGTTTACCAACACACGATTAGTCACTTTAACATGACCACAAAAGCTGGGGGCCTTGTGCAATAATCTGACGGAAAGACTTCAACACATGGATGGACTCGAGTGTTAGTTGGTTAATAGGTTGCTTATTTTAATCCATTAGGCATGAAGTGTGAGAGTCAGTTCTGCTTTTCATATTAGGCACATAAATAAGACATGGTGAAACACAGGGGCTTTCCGATACACCAATATGCACACCCACGCACTCTCTTTCAGACACTCGGCCTCCTTCGTAAATGCACTTCCACTACACCATTAATGCAACCGTTTTAGAAATGAGTTCTTAAGAATCTGAGATTTTGGCAGGATTGACGCAAGCGGTGCACACAGTAAAGGTGACGATCGCATCGAACTGACTAGCGCGAAGCATCCTCCTTTCTTCTGTGGTTTCGTCATGACATCCTGTTGATGCGCATGTCTTGCTTGTTAAAAATAGAACCTTTGTGTGTGTGTGTCTGTAGTAGTAGTGACAGATGTTCGCTGTGAAAGGGATTGTAAAAGCCCCTAACATTACCTGACCTTTCTGTGTTTACCCAGAGAGAACCCGCCTCCTCAGATACACATTTTCCACAAACAGTGGAAACCAAAAGCGAGACTGAAGGCGGATTCCCCCATTGAGGCAGCAGATCAGGACAACCCCTCTCCCCACCCCCCCAAACCCACACGTATACTCAAACAGAACACGTAGGCAGCCGAAAGAGGAGACACGGCGGGGACTCTCTCTCTCTCTCTCACACACAAACACACCTGAGGACACATGCAGACACACATAGACATGGAGCGCGACCAGAACAAGGTGAAGCGTTTCCTCAAGCTGGGTTACTCCCGCTCGGACATCGTGCGAGTCCTGCAGACGCTCGAGCACGACGCACAGACCAATGACATCCTCCAGGAGCTGATCAAGACGTGTCACGTTAACGCCGCCGGAGCACCGGGGGCGCCGGACAGCAGCCCTCAGCTCGTCCCGAGAGGATGCGGCTCCTCGCTGCAGCACAAGCCAGCAGACACCACACACTCCGACTCTCACGGCTCCAACACCTTCAGGCCCGTGGTCATAGACGGCAGCAACGTAGCTGTAAGGTGAGAGCTGATCTTTAAACACGTTCTTACTGATCATCCTGCGCACACCACGTGGACTGCTCTCCTTTCTTGGCTTTATGGAAGCTTCACAACTTCACTATTCCTGTGCTGTTCTCTTTAAGCTTGAAGTAATTTTTATGAATGGCCCTCATTCAAACACGCCGGATGACTCCGTGCTCAAGAATCTCAAACACGTAAAAAATAAAAGACACCGGAGTGTCTGGGGAGATGGTCAGAGTGAGCAAAACAAAAAGTAATACAAACGTGATGTAATCCAATTCAACAGCTTAATCATGATTTATTTTTGATAAATGATATGATAGTTATTATTAATAGAGTACGACTTTTGTATTCATTAATGAAAACCCGGCTTGCTTGCTGAGTATCGTTAATGATGCCTCGTTTAAAGCCAATCCAGTAAATTTTACAAGCGTTGGCACCCTTTATCGGCATCCATACAACAATGAATGTATAACTACATAACGCTACAGTTAAAACCGTTATGATGTGGTTCTAGGCTTATAATCATAAAGTGATTTCAGATACCTAGTCTTGGTTTTTATTCTTTTTTTTTCTCTCCCTCAGAAACCAAAACTCTTTTTACAAATACCAAGTGCAAGTATCAGATCAACATTATAGTTTGTGGTAAAGCTGTGACCTTTAACCCACCCACCCAAAAATGACTTTTTTTAAATTTTTCATGCTATTATGTACATGTTTCGGGAAGCGAGCTGTTCAGACTTGACATTCTTTTTTTTTCTCAAAAGTCAATTCATGATTCACACGTAGTTTCAAAACAGGTTGTGGGGTTAGGTGAGGGGAGCAGACAAAGAATTGGCAGCTTTATTCTTGCGATCGCAATTCACTTTTTAAGCAGCAGGGGGCTTGTAGATTACACGCCGCTCCCAAGATTCAAATGTGTCGCTTATATTATTTCATCTCTTTGAAACATGACTTTGGAAATAAAACGCATGCGCGCACAAACGCATGATGTTTGGAAAACTGGGTCAAAATTCAAGCAGAAACTTTACAGCCTGAAATTTGGTGTTGATAATTCTTGGGTCGAGTGTATAAATGGGTTAGAATTGATATTTAAAGTATTTTATCTCGGTTTCATTTCCTCCTACACTTCAGCGCTTGTGTCTACTGTGTGATGCAGAACTGGGAGTCACACGTCATTGACGAGTCGGTTTCAAGATTATTAATTGAATAAACTTCATGTGCTTCATATACGAATTATTATAGTGACTAAATTACAGATTGCATCAGTTAGCTGACACCTAATAACTGCAGGGGAAGCCAAACTGAGGCAAAGTGCATGCACGCCCACAGCCACATCAGCACTTGTGAAACACACACACATTTGTCTTACAGTCCTTGTGAGGACCTTCCATTGACAAGATTAGTAATACAGTTAACTAGTGCCATGCCTTAACCTCACCAACAAAAATAAAACCAACCGTACCAAAAACAAGTGTGGTTGTAAAAAGGTGGCTTTCCTGATAAGGACCAGCCACAGGTTTAAAACTATCAAGTCAAATCTGTTCCCATGCTTGTGAGGACATCTGATCCTCCCCAAGATAGAAACACCTGTTCATGCGTACACACCAGGCCATTTCTTTCTTCTCTTGTTTTGAAGCAAGACGTATTAGACCACTAGAGTGAAAATCGCGGTGGTGGCGGTTTGGGCTGTTTGCGTACGCCGTTGGCCAGGAAGTGCTCTGCAAAGTGACTTCCTTAACAATGAGCCTGCTTACTGAGCATATCAGTTTCGCTGTATGCAAAGCACGCACGTGATTCCTGACACTGTTCGAAGTGGAAAGGCCCAGATAAAGTTAGTCAAATACAATAACAACCACAAACACACATGCAACACGCATGTTATACGTCGCTGTGACGGTAATACGAGTGAGGACAAAACATCACATCGCCACAGTGATTCTGCAAACAGGCTCACTGAAACTGGATGGGTGAAGGTTGGAAAATGTGGTCTTCCTTTGTTGTAGCTCTCCCAACTCACGATTTGGCAAGTCGCGACATGCTTTTCTGCTCACCGTGGCTGTAAAGAGTGGTTATTTGACTAACCGTAGACTTCTGTCCAGACTCCTGTCTGGTCTTACTTCAGCGCTCTATTTAACGTGCCGATTCCACCTGCGGGCCAGATCACCGTGTATGACAATCCCACATCATGAGCAGAAATTCTGAAACACCCAGGCACCATGAACCAGGGGTTCCTCGTCCTGGTGGTTGATGTGAGCATTAACTGAAGCGGTTGACCTGTATCTGCATGTTCTCTATGTGCGCCGATTAGCGTAAGCTTTATTTATCTTTTTTTTACATCTATATACTCGGAGCATCACCCTCCATGTGCGTCTGTGTTCAGACTCGGCCGCTATTCTGCAGAATTGTACTCATTCTGCAGAAATCAAAGTGATTCAACTGGGGCGAGGAAAAAAAAAAAAAACTTTTTAAACCGCTTAGCGTTTGTCTGCACATCTCAGCATTTATGAATGTCACGAATCGCTGTAACCAGGTCGTTTGAGGCGCTGTGGAATAAAACACTGAGCCATGTGATGATGTTCATCAGTATACAGTATGAGAAACCTGGCCACGGAGCAGCAGTCTGGCATGATCATATGACTGAACGTTCTGGCCCAACAGTCTCGCTATGACTCACCGTTACCAAACCACAGACATCTATGAGAACGTCTCGCTTAGCCTCCAACATCACCACTGTAAACCGGTGCACCTTTCCTCTGCCTTTTATTACACTGGATATTAATTAGCATTTCATTTAGGGGTTTTTGGTCCTGCTGATCAGTGTGTGTACGCCATGCAGGACGTAGTACAAGTGCGTTTGTTACCCAAACAACAGGAACATTGCATAGTCAACCTGTGCACATCACTGAGTATTCTGGGCATTGGGATTTTTTTCTTTGTTTTTTTTTTTTTTTTTTATAACCGCAGGTATGTCATGACCTATTTCCCTGATAACTCAGATTAACACACACACTTAATGATTTTCCATCTTACTCAGGACTTCTATTAACAGATCACTTCTATATCTACATGATTCTATAATCCTACAGCTAGCCAAAAACATTAATCCCAGTAACTAAATATATATAATTATATATATATGTTCTTCTAGTTACAAAAATGATAATAATGATTCCACACACTCAGACACACAGATATTTGTCTTATTATCCTTATTAACCCTCCATTGACACCCGCACCTAAATGTAACCCTTTACCTCAGTAGATAAAAGGAAAACGTATTTGATTTCAACGTGTTTAAAATGTCCCCAGAAGGTCCAAATTGTCCGATATTCCGATCCTGTTCTCATCGGGACATCTGGATCCCACAAGGACAGAAAAACACACCTACACACTGCCAAACTTTGATTTACGACTGTTGAGGAAACAAAGCTGCAACACTGGGAAGATATTCCAGTTTGGGCTTGTTGCTGTACTTAAAGCTTTTATTGTTTCTCTGCCGAACCAGGCCCTTTAATCTCCTTGAAAAAACAACGCTATTACAGAATGAAACGGCAGGGATGATGGTGAAGGTTGACCTGAGACCTTCTCAGATCAGTGCTGGGATTGTGATTTGTCTAAAGGCACCTGTTAAAAACGCTCTCTGTTCCACAGCCACGGGAATAAGAAGGTGTTTTCGTGCCGGGGGATCCAGCTGGCCGTGCAGTGGTTTTGGGACAGGGGGATTCGCGACATCACCGTGTTTGTGCCTCTTTGGAGGAAAGAACAGTCGAGACCTGAAGCTCCCATCACAGGTAAGACTCCAGACTATGAGGATTCTAGCTGTGGCTTAAACTAGGGCAAGAACAAGCCACTATTAGTCATTGACCACTGTCTGATGTCCTACTTTAATTGTTCCTCCAACATCAGGTCATTAGTGTATGTGAAATTTCTCTCAGATGCTTTGTGGGAACCGGAGCGAAAAGTCGGGAGAAAAATCATTATATGTTCATTTTACAATTAAAGTGATGAAGCTGTTTTCCATCAAGCATAACTAAATGTTAGCAGTTAGTGACTAGCGGCTAGTTCACGGAATCGATAAACAATATTGTTATGACGGTACTACTTTCTGCAGCGGATGAATGCACCATTGATATTTCAAGCTGTTTGTAATTATTTATCTGATGTGTACGCAATCAACACTCCCTGGTTGTCATCTTCAGACCAGCACATCCTGGATGAGCTGGAGCGCAGAAACATCCTAGTGTACACGCCTTCGCGCTGCGTCAACGGCAAGCGGGTGGTGTGTTACGACGACCGTTACATCGTCAAGCTGGCCTACAACTCGGACGGCATCATCGTGTCCAACGATAACTACCGTGACCTGCAGCTGGAGAACCCGAAATGGAAAAAGTTCATCGAGGAGAGGCTGCTCATGTACACGTTCGCCAATGATATGTAAGTTTGAAGAGCAGGTGGCTGCATGCAAAGTGTCGAGGAAAATGTGAATGAAAAAGAAATCCATTAAAAAAAAAAAAAAAACTAAACAAAACAGACCCTGTCGTTATGAGAACAGGGCTTAAGATGACTCTATTCATGCCTGTATGAGGAAATAAACTGTTGACAGACAGCTAAACAGCAAAAAACTTTTTAAAAAATTTCCTTGTTCCTGTTTCCCCAAACGTCAACCTGTACAGTCCAGAAGTGCACATGCTTTCTCTTTCAGTAACGATTACAGATTAACAATGGTTATTAAATCAAGTTATATTCCACACAAGATCTTTTACTAACGGAAGTCCAGTTACATCATTTCTGGCATAAATCACACTCTCGGTTCGTCTCGTACGCTACACAGAGCTGACAAACATGGAATTAAAAACCCTAATACAGCACCGCAATACGTTCCACCGTCTTTGATCTACGTACCTACGTTGCTGAAAGCGATGTGTTCCCCATTTCCACTCTACAATGCAAAAACGCTGGTCTAAGGTTTATCTAGTTCATAGAGCCGATTTAGAAAGGAATGGATTTCCTCATTTGGTAATGATGATTTTTGATGGATTCAGCCGATGAATATGATTTTTCAATTTGTTTTAAGATTCATGCCACCTGATGATCCACTTGGCAGAAATGGGCCCACAATTGAGAACTTCCTGAGAAAGAAGCCTGTAATATCCGAGACCAAGCTCCAACACTGTCCTTACGGTAAGTCTAACATCTGAGAGCATTCGAGTGCGTTTGTCAGGTGATAATAAGCGACTTTCACTGTTAAATAAGCGACACACATTCATGATAATAAGCGACTTTCTCTGTTCATGTTTGGCAGGAAAGAAGTGCACCTATGGTGTGAAATGTAAATTCTACCACCCTGAGCGTGCCAACCAACCGCAGCTTTCTGTGGCCGATGAACTGAGAGCGAAAAGTCAGCCGTCCAGCATAACTGAGGAGTTTCCCCGCTCCACAAACGGACTCGCCGACTACCAGACTGCGGCCTTGCTGCCTCTGCTACACCATGATGAGCTGACCCGCGCTCTTTCCGGTCTCGATCTCTACTCCTCTCCGCACGAAACACAAAGCCCCACCTACCTGCAGAGGTCCCTTCCTGCTTTGTGCAAGAGCATTAAAAGTGACCAGGCCTACGGCTCGCTCGAGGGCTCCATGTCCCGCCTTTATCTCAGTGACTCCGCCCTCCAGACCTCACTAGCCTACAGCAGCGGGTGTATGACAGGAAGCGGCAGTGACTACTTCCTGTCTGGCAGCTCTAGCATGCAAAACAGGCGAGCGCGGAGTCCCGACGTGCCCTTGCGCTGCTACAGCTCCGAGATCCACACGCTCTCAGGCTGCCAACACGCACACTCTGACATCGGCCTGGGCTACGCTCACACGCTTTATCCTAACCACGGATATCAACACCGCACCCCTTATAAAAACAGTAACGCAGCTTTTTGTAACGAGGCTCGACATTATCCTCAGTCGACACCCAATCAACTCAGGGTGCCAGAGGTGAACTGGGGTCAAGGCCAGGCCGAGGTCATGGACGGGGAGAACATGACGGACAGGAGGAGGGATGTGAGGGCTCAGCTCAGCACAATATTCCCTCAGAGCATTGTGGACCAGGTTATGAGCTTATATCCACACATACTGGATACAACAGAGCTGGTCATGCTGATCCAGAAATACAAGAACAGTGCCTTGCTTTGATAATGAAACCACAAACAAATACCGCAGTGTAATTCTGGCTTGACGATAAATTATTGACTGGAACTGGTTTTATGAGATTTTTTTAGCCTGAGGCTCCTCTACTGGGAAATCAGCGTACAGCTGACTGAAATTCACGATACAAGAGCAGTGTTGAGGTTTTTAATACTCTCAATCCAATGTAAAATTTGAGCTTGTTAATCACTGAAATCTGAAGTCTTTTAGGTAGCAAGACTGCTGTATCATTCTAATTAGATGTGTCCCTTAACCTCAAACCACATCCAGTTCCCTCTGCGTTATCACACAGACCTGCCGGCAGGACACTGAGGGACTTTCTGTAATCTATAAATATGAACAAAACTTCACTTCAAATGTAGCTGAAAGTTAACCACGTGGCCATTTTGGACCACTGAAAGCACTTTTTCCCCCCTCGGTGTAGTTTGGTACATTCCACTGCCTTTAGGTGACATTGTGCTTTAAAGCTGTGGATCGCGTGCGTCTACTTTGGACCTAAATTACATAAATGTGCATCCTAGCTTCTTTTTTTGCAAAATAATTTTTGTACACTTTTCTGGCCACAAGCTTCAGAATCTTGAAGGATGAATGTTTGCCGATGGGAAAGGTTCTGAGGTTTGTCAGGAAAGTACCTCTTTCTGTGAAAGTGGGTGGTTCCTGGCCATGATTCCAATGAAACCAAGCAAGACTCAGGATGAGGCAGTGTTACGTAGACGTTATATTAGCGTCGTAGCTCCAGTGCAAAATTAAAAGAAACTGCGCAAAGCTGAAGTACTTTAAAACAATACTTTTTTTAAAAAAAGATTTGGTATTCTTTATAAAACATTGAACTATTCTCATCATTAACAATTCCGTGTGTGTGAAAATCTCTTGATACTGTAAAAAGACAAGTTGAATGTATTTGCTGGGACGACGCTCCCTCTTTAAAGCCATCAGCACCCGGTTTGCTGTAATTACTTTTACGAAGGCTGACTTCTCTGAGAGTAAACGTCGTCTCACTTGACTCAGGACGATGAGTTGATGAAGAGAATGTTGACGTGAATATAAACTGTAGAACCAGAGTATTGCTTTGGTTCTTGTGTGTGCCGCATTGGCACAAATGCAACCTGAATAAATCGAGTGTGCCTGGGACTGGTTTGTTTTTTCCCTTTTTTAATTTTTTTTTTCAATTTTGTAGCCTCAAAATGAGGAGTGTGTGAGTACTAGCTGAAACATGATGTAGCTAACTTTAGCAAAATCCTTTTCTGATTTGTATTGTTTGAATGTGCTTTAAATTTGTTACAACCTAATAATTAAAATAAGTTATAAACACGTCTCTTGCCTGTGTGTTTTTATTGTTCCTGGAGTTTAAATCTTACCGATGTCCTGATAAAAGTGCACGTTTGAATGAGGACAGCAGCCTGGACCAGAAGAAGTCTGCTTACTTCACAAATGTAACATTGAGGTACTAGGTGCTACCGATGCTAGGTGGCAGCGATCTGATGATTTGGATCGATTAGTAACGACAACAGCTAGTGTGAAAAGGAAGCGTAAATAAATAATTTAACAGGCTACTGTCGCAATTCAAGAATTAAAGGTGCAATAGGAGATTTTTTTTCGTCCGTATAACCTGGAAGATATTTTAAACATGATACTGGTTCAAGCACAAGTGTATTAAGAGGCCGATTAAACCAGTTTGGAAGAATGACACCTGCGGTCTGGAATGTTTGTGGTTGGATGAGCCTCCTGTCGGTCATTTTATAGTCACTCTACGGGTCACTGTAGTTCCTGTGTCTGGAGATTTGCGAATACAAATCTCAAACCCACCTGCACAGCTGATCGGGACATAATCGATCTTATTGTGTAGAATCCTGAGGTTCACACCTGTAACTAAAACCACGGGCTCAAACAAACATCCTCATTAAAAAAAACACTGACACGTTAAATGAAAGCACTACTCTTCGTCAATTTCCTCTTAGATCCTAAAGCTTTGATTCTACACCCGACCCAAACAGCTAAACGGGCACGTGTGCAAGAAGAGCAGCGCTCCGCCCGGAGATTGATTCTCACCCCTGTGAAATTACGCTAACGTCAATTTGCGGTTAAAAATTCTGCCCACGTGTGAGTGCGAAACATACAGGAACAGAAATGTCAGATTCGAGTTCACATTTGCAGTTTGCATGGCATGGAAATTAATGTTACACACAGTCAGCTCCAGAATTATTGGCACCCCTGGTTTAATTGATTAATTAAAAAAAAAAAAAAAAAAAAAAAAAAAAAAAACAGTACATGAACTACCAGTAAAAAGT
>JAQMYM010000012.1:26164387-26176573 GCA_030014255.1 Parauchenoglanis ngamensis
GGAAGTAGCGCTTCCGCGCTAAGCGCGACGGAGACACCGGGAACACGGCGCGCGTAACTGAGTTCGTGAAACCTGCCATGTTGCGGAGAGGGGCAGAGTCGCGACAATTTCATATATCATATTTCCCAGGGTCATAGATTTTGATGTGTGGACAAGGGGGCCATTTGGTTTGAAGTACAGTAAATACATAATTTTGAAGTCTTATTGTTATAGTCACTGTATTAATTGTCAAATTAAATTATTTATTATTATTCTAACAAATGCAGAGTGGAAACAATACCTCTGCAGAACAAACAGGTAAATGCCTGTTTGACTTTTGTCTTTTGTACTTCTGTCAAGTCACAGCTGGCAGCCACTATGCTTGTAATCTTCTTAGTGATTTCATCCATGCTATGGTCCTCCAGAAGGTCCTCCACTTGGTTCCTCAGTGTGGGATTTCAGATTGTTCATTTCTGCATTTGGCACATTTTGCAAATAGTTAGAAGATCAAGTAATTGCAGCCATTTATAACAGGTGAAAATATGAAAAAATCTAGTAGTGTATGCATATCCATTTTAAATAAAAATGTTCCTAAATAAGTAAGAGTATGTTGAAAATTATTTTAGATTTTCTTAACAGCTTCTCTGAAAAATCATCTTCCTGTTAGAATATGTATCATTGGGGAATGTTTGAACTATGAGAACAAACATTTTGCAGACAGGGTGAATTGGTGACACAGATGTAAAAGCGTTGAATTGAAGCCAGTGACAGCTGCTACACAGTTGCCATGCAGGCCAGACTGGACAGTATGCATGTGCAGTTCAGTTTGTTTATCAAAATAATCCAGCAACAGTACCAAATCAGCAGGCAAAATCAGTGTCAAAGTTCACAAGTTCAGGGGATGAGCAAACAGAGTGAATCAGGCAAAAACAGAGTCAAAAATCCAAAACATTATAAACAGGGTCAAAACCACTTACAGTGTTAGTGCCTTTGGACCCAGCACCATGACCCGAAATAGTCATCTTGCTTGAGTGTGTTTAGAAAAACTTTAACCTTAAAGGACCAATATGTGATTTATTTACTGTCCTATATCATAAAATGAGCATCATCAGAAATGAAGGAAACATGGCAAGTCAAAATTACTGGCTTCTCCAAAAAAATGCTTCAGCCAATTTCCAAAACTGAAAACAATTTCCGTTGTGTGATGGAATTTCTGTTTGTCTTTTGGCCGGTGTGATCCAGCCCCACTGCACATTTACCAATACTATTTTGACACCCCGGGTTGCCAAATAAAAAAGAAATTGTAGAAATATATTTGAGTCTACAAACCTAAGGCTTTTTATATATTTCAACAATTTCTTTTTTATTTGGCAACCCGGGGTGTCAAAATAGTAACCTTCTAAATAGCTCCATGACCAGAGATGCAATGAAACTTTGTTGTCTCAGGGAAATTTTCCTTTCCACTTTTGCCACAGGCTTGCTCATTAGAGAGAGATAGATAGATAGATAGATAAGTTTATATTCAGAATTTATATAATTTTGTGAAGCTGCTTTGTGACTGTTTGTGTGTGTCTGTTATTAAAAGAGCTATACAAATAGAATTGAATTGAATTGAATTTGAGTACTCCCATTCATACTTTGTGGTCCATGTGCAGCTTGATTACCAAGGCAGTGAGTATTTGAGACACACAGCCAGTGAAGTGATCCCTACTAGTGCTGGCTAATGTTGTCATGCTAACATTAACTGCTTTCAGTCACATCACTGGTGTTTTATTGATTTGTGCTACCTGAGATATGCTACTTAGCAGTTGGGTGTTAGGTTTAAAGCTGCAGTCAGTAGGATATTGGGTTAACTTTAAGATTTAAGTTATAGGTTTTAGGGTTAACTTGAAGCTTTGAATCTTAGGGTTGAGGTTAAGGTTAGGCTTAGGGCTCCAGCTAAGATCGAGTTTATTCTCTGTTATCAATTCTTACATTGATTTGCTCTATGATAGTATTCTTTCAAGGTAGCACAAAATGTCAAAACACTGGCACCTGACCAGCCCTCACTGGCTTCATCTGACACTTGTGAGGGCATTTCATAACTGAGCTCTGCATAGGGCTGCACCAAGGAAGAACAGTAGGCTACTACTTAAAAAAATTAATATTGTGGCAAGGTATTGTTTAGCACTTACATGTCTTTCTGTGTTCAGTCGCTTGTTGTTTCACTCTTGCACCTCCTGAATTTTTGATCCTACCCTGTTTTTCAGTTTATTGTATTTTTGGAATTGCCTAGTAAGTGTTGGGCCTGATTTGCACCCTGTTTTGGACTGATTTGGACTTGTTTGCTGGTGTTTACTTAAATGAATTATTCACTGCATACGCATCCTTCCCCAACCTCCTGTTCATAACAATTAACTTCAGCGCAAGATTTTGGATATTGCCTGCTGCATGGTGGACACTGATCTAAAACTTTCATTCTCTTGGCCTTGACAGAGTTATAAAAAAATCAACATGAGCTGGTTTATAATTTGCAAATAATTAAACATTGCAAATGTGTTTATTAGCTGATCAACTTACAGAGTAGGAATTGTCCACGCTTGCCATTATGACAGTTTAATGTTGCACTCATCTTCAGTGGTTCAATGTCCTCAACCTGGCAACCCAGGTGAGCTTTGATTCTGGGTAGGAGGGGCTGGGGGGAGAGAAATCTCTACAATATTTTGAATTTGGACTGCAGTAGCCATTTTAAATGCTTGACTGTCAGAGTTACATATTGATCCTTTAACATCAAAAACCATGCTTAGAAATAATGAAAATATATGACAAAGGTGACTCTGAACATGTCAAACAGGAGTGTCTGCATTCAGTGAGCATATTTTTCATATGTTTACATGGCCAACATGAAAGAAATCAATGTTTGCACATGTAAATGAAACTGGATATTATGACAGGTCAGACTATCATGTGTTTTATTGTAGGTCTTTCTGATAGAGAATTCTCCTTCTATAGAGATTGTTATCCTCAGTCCTCCACTGTCCAAATACTTATGGATCTGACCATACATTCTCAGTATGGATAGACATTTGCAGACATTGTTTATTGCTCATGCTGTTCTGTTTTTGTTGTGGTTTGTTTGCTTGTTTGTTTGTTTTTTTGGCTTGGTTTTACCTGGTTTTATGAGTTTGTATTTTTCCCCAAGTATTGTTTGCTGATCGCTTAACTTTATGCCTGTTTCTTGACCACATTTTTTAATCATGTTTTGGATTTGTCTGCTGTTTTCTTAATAAACTATTTAATTCACATATACTATATGGACAAAAGTGTTGGGACACCTGAGCATTACACTAACAGGTACTTTAATGACATTGTCTTCAAATACATAGTCTTTAATATGAAGGTGGTCCCCCATTAGCATCTATAACAGCTTTCACTCTTCTTGGAAGGCTTTCCACATTATTTTGGAGTGTTTCTGTGCCCATTCATTCTGTAGAGCATTTATGAGGTCAGACACTGATGTTAGATGAGAGGGCCTGGCTCGCAAGCTCCATTCCAGTTCATGCCAAAGGTGTTCAGTGGGGTTGAGGTCAGGGCTCTGTGCAGGCCAGTCAAGTCCTTCCAAACCGAACTCATACAACCATGTCTTTATGGACCTTGATTTGTGCACTGGGGCACGGTCATGCTGGAATAGAAAAGGGCCTTCCCCAAACGGTGTCCACAAAGTTGGAAGCATAGCATTGTCCAAAATGGCTTGGTATGCTGAAGCATTAAGAATGCCCTTCCCTGGAAGTAAGGGTCCTAGACCAAACCCTGAAAAACAGCCCCACACCATTATCCCTCCTCCACCAAATTTCACAGTTGGCACAATGCAGTCAGGTAGGTAACGTTATCCCGGCATCCACCAAAACCAGACTCGCCCATCTGACTGAGAAAATAGAGAAGCGTGATTAGTCACTGCATAGAGCATGTTTCCACTGCTCCACAGTCCAGTGGTGGTGTGCTTTACACCACTCCATCTGACGCTTGGTATTGGACTTGTTAATGTGAGGCTTGCATGCAGCAGCTCGACTGTGGAAACCCATTCCATGAAGCTCCCGCCGCACAGTTTTTGTACTTAAATTAATGACAGTGGAAGTTTGGAACTCTTCTGCTATGGAATCAGCAGAACATTGGTGACCTTTATGCACCATGGACCTTAGTAGTCGTTTACGTGACTTTACATGGTCTTCCGCTTCATGGCTGAGTTGCTGTTGTTCCTAAATGCTTCCACTTGTCAATAATACCACTTACAGTTGACCAAGGAATATCCAGCAGGGATGAAATTTCACGAACCGTCTTATTGCAAAGGTGGCATCCTATTACAGTACCACAGTTGAAGTCACTGAGTCAGAACAACCCATTTTGTTCCACAAATGTTTGTAAATGGAGACTGCATGGCTAGGTGTTTGATTTTACACACCTGTGGCAATGGGTCTGATTGAAATACCTGAATTCAATAATTAAGAGGTGTGTCCCAATACTTTTGTCCATATCATGTCCATAACATGAAACACTTAATCATTATTATATTAGTATTGTTTGGAAAAGGTGACAAGGCATATTATTTCCCCAAATACAATATTGTTTTTCACTACACAAATAATTACTATAACATTTTAAAAAATGATTAAAAAGTTTTTACATGTGATTTCTGTTAATGCTTAATTTTTGTAAATCCTGACTTCCAGAAGAGGAAATAGTTATGCGTTAATGAACACTTTTTACATACTTTATCACCTATGCAACTTTACATTTTTATCCAAATGTTGAGTGCATGTGAGTTTGAGGAAAGCAGCACTTGACAAAGAGAAAAAACCATGTGTGTGTGCTTGACATAAATGTGATATAGATATAAAATCTCCACATAGAATTTTTTTTCTGAGCACCAGCATCTTTTTCAGGTGTTCCCAATGAGGAGAGAAAGCATGCTACCACATGTGGCTGCCTATAAAAAAGCGTTGTATCCAGCACCTTTTTTTTTACAGAGTTCTGCCCCTTTTTGTGTGGGAGTTTTTGTGTGCTCTGAAATGAAAATCTCTCAACTTTTCAGAAAGGTTCTGGTGTTGTCACTGTCGCTACTTTTCAGGAAGCCAATCATACTATTGCTCCTTTTCAGAGAAACAATCATATGGCAGTTAGTGGTGATATGTTTTCAAGATATTGTTGTCATAGTATCAAGTCGGACATCCATGAGTGGCTGTACAAGCCATAAATCATTTTGGCCCTATCACATACTGTACATGCATTCTTCTTTCACATACATATATTTTCACTCACACATTCATTCATTTTCGCTCACACATTAATTCATTTTCACTCACACATTCATACACACAGGCAGACAGGCAGGCAGGCAAACATTCAGGCAGGCAAACATTCAGACAGGCAAACAGACAGGCAGATAGACAGGCAGATAGACAGGCAGACAGGCAGACAGGCAGACAGACAGACAGACAGACAGACAGGCAGACAGACAGACAGACAGACAGACAGCGAGGCAGACAGCCAGAGACAGGCAGGCAGGCAAACATTCAGGCAGGCAGACAGGCAGACAGACAGGCAGACAGACAGACAGGCAGGCAGACAGACAGGCAGACAGACAGGCAGACAGGCAGACAGGGTTACCCACCCACAGGAGCAGGGAGACAGGGAGGAACAGGAGGGAGAGACGGGTCTCTCTTCAGCTTGGAGCTGACGTTTATTCTGCGTCCTCTCCTGTCCAAAGAGCCCCAGTGATCGGAGCCTGAGCCCGGCGCACCGGCGAGAGCGGGGACAGACAGACAGACGGAATGACAGCACAGACATGTAGAGGTTTAAAAGATACAAAGGAATAAAAGAAGAACAAGAAGAAGCTGGAAAAAAGTAAAGTGAATGAGAAAAGGCAGAGATAAAGGTGTGCATGTGTGTGTGTGTGTGTGTGTGTGTGTGTGTGTGTGTGTGTGTGTAGGCATGTTCACGGAGCAAATCGTGAAATACATAAAACACACATCCTGCCAGTGATGCTGTGCGTAGGTACTTCATTTCCAACAGGAATGTGCGTCTTATTTTAAGATATAAAGGACTACGCAGCTTCTACAACACCGTTATGTACTAGCCTGTGTAGTGAGCGCATACAGTGAATATGAACATTCCATGGATCGAACCTCAATAAAGATGGCGAATGTTTCAGCGGATCCCGGGACATGACTGTGTAGGCGTATAGAGTGCTTTGAGCACCAGGAAGTACGAGTGCATCAAGTGCTTCAGTTATATACTGATAATCCACTTCTCTAAGACCTCACAGTCTGTTTTATTGGGTCATGAAGCCTCAGAAAGGCCGTCTTTCACCTGCAGTTGTGCAGAGAAGCCACTAATCAGGTGAAAGAAACGTTAGGATAGTTCAGTGGCACGTGCGGGTGTTCACGTCATGTTTTGTGAAAAGGAACGTGCACTAGAGGGCAGTGTTGCACGAACAACACCAGGAAGTAACGGATTAAAACGCAGAAGAAATTTTTTGTTTCTGTAAAGTGTGTATCAACAAGAAGCACAATAACGGATATGATAAAGGAAGACGGTGTGCAAGTGTGTGTGCGCGCGCGTGTGTGTGTGTGTGTGTGAGGGTGCGCGTGCGCGCGTGTGTGTGTGTGTGTGTGGGAGGGGTGCGCGCGCGTGTGTGTGTCTCACCTGCTGCCGGAGTACCTTTGGGTTTTGGAGGGACGGGACCGAGGAAGCCGATATTATCGTAAAAGTTATGGATCGCACTGGGATTGAAGTGTGGTCCTAAAATCACAGACAAAACAAGGCAGGGTCACACACACACACACACACACACACACACACACACACACACAGACACACACGGTAAACAAGTGCTTTCCTGTCGCTCATTAAAAGAACACCTGCAGCACATCTGCCCCTACACACCTGAAAGTCGATGCATAAAAAAAACACATGAGTCAGTAGACACGCACACGCGCACACACACGCACACGCACGCACACGCACGCGCACACACACGCACACACACACGCACACACACACACACACACGTTCACGAGATGACTGAACAGGATGTGAAAATGCAGAACAGCCCTGAATCATGGAGTCATGGGATGAGGACATGTAAACACACCACACACACTTTTGCATTTTCATTGCAGATCCAAGTTATAATCAAGTGTGTGTGTGTGTTTTTACATAACAACACTGTAAACACAGTATAAACACACTGTGAATGACACACACACTTTTCAGTACGTGAGTGTGAGTGAGCTCGTGGCTGAGAGGTGCCAGAAGAATCGTAAATCCGTTACTGACGAGCGGTAGCAGGATGTCATTCAGGAAACAACTGCTAGTTAACATTACAATAGTTCATTGGTCGCGCGCGCGTGTGTGTGTGTGTGTGTGTGTGTGTGTGTGTGTGTGTGTGTGTGTGTGTGTGTGTGTGTGTGTGTGTGTGTGTGTGATGTGTATCAGAGCAACCCTGGCTCACTACACACTGCAGCTGGACACTCACAACCTCCAGTCTGTGCAGCATGAAGTGCTACGGCGTATGTGTGTGTGTGTGTGTGTGTGGTTGGGGGGTCCAATCCTATTCTAACCCAACTCTAATCTGGTTTAGAGGATTAGAGCCAGGTTAAAGCTGGATTAGGTTCAAGTCAGAGGCAGACTAACGTCAGATTAGATGGAAAAGAGGCAGCCTAGAGTTGGGTTAGAGCCGGATTAGAGCTGGATTAGAGCCGGATTAGAGCCGGATTAGCATAAATGAGCCCGGTTAGAGTTGAATGAGAGCGGGAATAAAGTCACTTTAGAGCCATCTTAGTCAATTTCACAGATCTGAAGAAATAAAGAAAGAAAGAAGTCTTGATCAGACGTAGGTATTTCATTGGATCTATAGGTCATTAGAACAGATTATTCTGTTATTTCTGTGAAACCATTTATGTTCAGACTGTGCTTCAGAGCTAAACGGCGTGTGTGTGTAGGGGAGAGAGAGAGAGAGAGAGAGAGAGAGAGAGAGAGAGACTCACCACGCGTCTGCAGGAGGTCGATCTCTTTAGTTAAACAGTCGATGTCAATCTGCAGTAACCTGTTCTTACACCTCAGCTGCTGCATCTCATCAAGCTGGACACACACACACACACACACACACACACACACACACGAGACACACACACACAAATGTCTTTGTATTACATGTTCCTGGAGTTCAGGACTCTGATTGGTCAGGAGGTGCTGATTAATGCTGCACAGGTAGCGCAGCTGAAACTCAGGTTTATATGAATGCACGAGGCTCACCGACGGTATCTGAGACGCCGAGTTGGACCTCTGCAGTCGTCTCCTCGTGAGGTCGTTCTCCATTTCGTTCACCTCCTCTTTGAGTTTCTCCAGGTTCTTCTTTTTCAGCTTGAGCTCGTGGCACAGGCGTTCCATGCGCGCCTTCTGATGCACCAGCAATGCTACACACACACACACACACACACACAGTGTAATTAGATGCACATTCCTGGTATACAGCACGAACAGTGAGACGGACGGACGGACGCACGCACGCACACACACATTCTGCAACCCAAAATTCACTTCCTACAGTTGAATCGATTCCGAGTCGATTCAGGCTTTCGGGCCCGGGTGTGATGGAGGTGTTCTGCCTAACGACCCCCACAGACACGGCGAACACCCTAGGGTTCTGTTTGAGCACCGACTGCACCCGTGAAAGAACCCTAACACTCCCGGCGCTCTCTGAATCACTTTTCTGAACAACTCCTCCGTTTATCAGCGCCCTCCACCTGCCTCTGAAATCCATCACGCCGTCACTTGGCTGCGCGCCCCACGTGGTTCGGGGCCGGTGGAGAGCTGAGTGACGTTTCGAGTGACGGGTTCTGTGAGGGCGTCACATGTCGGAATATTTACGGGCGGACAGAAAGCCCCCGCGTCTTTCAATTGAGAAACTGAGGATTTCTGTGCAAATCGGGGACGACTGTAAAGTCACGGATCCAAACCACCGTCTCAGCTGGACGTTTATTCAGATCTTGGGCAGCAAACTGCAAATAGTCCCTGCAAAACTGTAAAATAAACTTCTAACCATGGATTTATCTTCCCCTGTCCTGATGATGCATCATCAGAGTTATGATGTTTATCACTGAGCTCTTAGTCATTCTGTCTGTTCACTTAAGCTGAATGGGTTTAATCCAAACTTTAACACACTAAGCAGCTCTATAAATAACATAGATTTACATCAGAAATATTTATCAAACGACCACGTTATCATGCTGGAAAGTCCGTAACAGAAAGCTGAAATCATCAGACGGAGAAAGGAAACCCCTTAATCGATCGGCATTTATGTAAGCTGGAATCGAGCGCTGAAGGGAAAAGAGGCGTCCTGTGGCGCTGCTCCTGAAAGCGCTAGTAGTGCTGACTGAGCAGGAACAGGAAGCGCTCGATATTTACTGCCACCGTGCCCGACGTGTCTCAGTGTTAAAGGAGAGAAACAAACAACTCTCCTACAACAGGACATGTAACATCATGAGTCATTCTGAATCTCTCTCTCTCACACAAACACACACACACACACACACGATACAGTGCTGAGACACTTCTCCACTCAGAAACACACACGTTACACATTAACTATCATAAAGCATTAGCAGTGGGAGACAGCGACTCAAAGAAGGTGCACCCATGTACACTGAAGCGCACGCACACACACACACACACACACACACACAGCCCTCGGTCAATGACTCACGCGTCATCAGGGCAAAAATCCATATAAGGTAAACATTGCCCTGCTGTTGCACATTTTGCGCACACATCCACAAACACACACCTCAATCCAAGTCATTTTTACTCTCCTTTCAAACTGACCAAGCATGCGCGCGCACACACACACACACACACACACACACAAAGATAACAAAGCTGGGACTCTGAGAGGGTTTTAATGAGTGTGTGAGTGTACACGGTTTATCCAAAACCCTGCCCAGTGTCAACAGTACAGAAACTCATTTTCAGGAACAACACACACACACACACACACACACACTCCACTTGGCAGTGCTAAGCGGAAAATAATAATAAAAAAGCCATTTTACTACTACTGTGTAAAAAAAAAAAAAAACCCAGGCAGTACCAGGCTGGTGTGCAGGAGGCCTCGGGGGCAGAGGAGAAAACTCCTCCTCTCGTTTTCAGATTACAGTAGTAAAAAAAAAAAAAAAAAGGCAGAAAAGAAACAGAAATAAATAATAAAATGAACAGGGAAGGCATGGGACCGTTTAGCTTCTTCCTGCTCCTCCACTAAACCCCGTAACCGCACTGAGGTGAAGGTGAACTGCCAGAACAAATGGGGGGAACTGAGGCACCTCCACTGCGTTAACTCCGTCAGAGCGCTCAGAGATCAGCTGTCAATCAAAAAGACAGGCTCCGCCCCCAACAGCAACAAAACCGTAAAACTAGTAAAACAACTCTTTGTATGTGTGTGCGCGTGTGAGAGAGAAAGAGAGGTGCTAAAGGTAGGCTTTAATCACAAATATCCCCAGTCAGCCATGATACACACACACACGCACACGCACACACACACCCTTACCCTGCGTGTATGCGGCGTCGTCAGACCCCATGCTGGGCCGGCGGCTCTCGGTGGGCCTCAGGTCTCGGTTGGGCGAGAGTGGCTCGGGCAGGCTGATGGGCTCGGGCTCGGGGTAGTGCTGATCGGCGGGCACGCTGAGCATGTTGGTGGGCTCGAAGGTGGGCGACACCACCCCGGGGGACACGGCTGGCGGCTTGTTCGGTGACACCGTGATTTTAAAGGTGTATTTGGTGTTGGGCTGCGTCACCACCACACGCGGCGAAGTAGCCACGCCTCCCGGCCCCACCGAGCTGCGGGATTTGGGCGGGTGGTGATGGATGTAGGCGGGCCCCATGCTGACTTGGCTGCTTAGGCTCCGCCCTCCCGTCACGCCGGGAAGAGCAGAATTGGCCGATATGTAGACCGTGGGTGGGTTCCGAGTGCCGCCCTCGTCCGAAGACGCGTTAGCGGAGATGTAGAATTTGGGCTGCGAGCGCCCGGAAGGAGGGATCAGCGCGCACTCGTCCGACGGCATCGCCGTGGTAGCGCCGCCGGGAGGAGAGGCGGCGATGTAGACAGTGGGCTGGCTTCGGCTAAGCCCCGCCCCCTCGATGGAGAGCGGAGTGGAGGAAGAGGAGGCAGGTGAGGGGCAGGATGAAGACCCAGAAGCCGAGGCCGGTCGCGGAGCAGAGGAGGAGCACATCAGTGTTGCCGTGGCGGCGGCAGCAGCGGCGGCAGCTCCTCCCACCCTCTGCGGAGATTCGAGCTTGATCTCAATCTTGTTCTTTTTGGGCCCCGTGGAGATATTTTGGATGTTGAACTGGCTGAAGGAGGACGCGAGTAAGGGTGGCGCAGCCATCGTCGGTAAAGATGACGGCACAGATGATGATGACGACGAGGAGGACGAGGAAGAGGCCTGAGAGGCTGCGGCAGACGGAGCCTGAAAGGCCGAGGGGGGCTGCGGGTTGGTGGGAGAGCTGATGGGCATGTAAACGTGCGAGGTCTGGTGGTGCGGGCCGCCTGGGTGCGAGATCTGGGTGACGTAGGGCCGGATGTAGATGGAGTTGGGGCTGTTGGGGCCGGCCTGAGGCCCGCCGTGGATGTGCAGCGAGGTGGGCGTGTTTCGGCCGGCGTTGGGGGCCAGCGTCACCGTGATGGGGTTAAAACGGGGTGTGGTGGGGAGGGGCGTGGCCGAGCCCTGACCTTTGACCCCGAACTGGTACAAGCCGAGGTGCTGCGGCGGCTGTGGCTTTCGCGCCTGCTCCATTATGCAGGATGAGGCGGGTGGGTGTGTGCGAGCGTGTGTGTGTGACTGAGACTCTGCCTGGTAGAAGTCAGAGGCCGGAGCCGGGGGACCGTTGACGGGTCCGTCGCTCTGGCTGTGCGATAGAGTCCTGCTGCCGTTCATCCTGACTGGCTCACGCTGCACGGCACCATGGGTATTCTGTGACACGCCCACGTTGAGCTGGGTCATGTGACACAGGTCTGTCACGCTCGGGCTGCCCTCACTGTACAGGAAGCCGGGACTCACTTGGGTCAGGTACTTACAACACGCTGCCAAGTCGTTCTTATTCTGAGAGACAGAGAGAGATATAGAGAGAGGGGGAAGAGCGGGAGACGGGGAGGGAGAGAGGCGGGGAGGGAGATCG
>JAQMYM010000012.1:26181234-26192615 GCA_030014255.1 Parauchenoglanis ngamensis
CGTATGCGGTGATTCGGGGAGTCGGCGTATTCGGTGATTCGGGGAGTCGGGGTATTCGGTGATTCGGGGAGTCGGCGTATTCGGGGAGTCGGCGTATTCGGTGATTCGGGGAGTCGGCGTATTCGGTGATTCGGCGTATTTGGTGATTCGGGGAGTTGCCGCATTCGGTGATTCGGGGAGTCGGCGTATTCGCTGATTCGGGGAGTCCGCGTATTCGCTGATTCAGGGAGTCAGTGGAAAATCCAGGCAGAGCGTTGACTCCTGCTTAGCAGATTGGCTTCTCTTCAGCGTGTTTACCATCTGCTTAGTAAAAAGCCTGATCTACAGCGTGAGGGCTCTCAGGCAGCTGCGCAGGATTCGGCCTGATCGTGCTGACTGAGTGAAAAATTATTTGGCAAACAGTGTGCACACAGCCTGTTCATCGAGTTCTTGACAGGCTGGAATTTTCTGGCTGGGCCACCAGAGGAGTGTTTTCACGGGGAAAACAGTGATGTAAATAACACAGAAAAACAACCTGCGCACTTTAAATGACTTTTTCTCGGCCTTTTGTTTCCCACTTGGTCTCGACCTGCTGCTCTTTAGGAGAACGCAGCTATTCCGCTAGACACCTCAGATATGATCTATAAAGCTCGGGATGAAATACGCTGGGGTGTGTGTGTGTGTGTGTGTGATTGAGGCATATACATGAGGCAAAGCATTTTGGTTTTTTTTGTTTTTTAAGAAAAGAGCTAAATTTAGATGAGGTCACGTCTGCGCTCACGTCACGGAGCAAAAATATGGAGATCTAATTTCACGTCAATTGGATTATAAGTTTTTTTTATGCTAGTACAAACTGGAAGCAAGTGGCAATCATTAAACCTAATGCTAACAGGTCCTTTTCAGGGTGAGGAGGCCCCCGTTTAGCTGACCAGGGCGAGGTGAGGCGACTCGTCTGGGGCACAACACCTCGTGCGGGATGAGGATGAGGCTCTGCGTGCTGCCAGAACGTCTCTGAGCGCAAATAAAGGCACAGCTGGCTGGACTTCAGAGCGTCTGCTGAAGAAAGTGGCGTAACGCGTGGGGTAAACCGAGCTCCTGTGCAGCTTCGCTTACAGCCTGTAAACGCTTTTACGGCGATGGCGGTGTCGCAGGAACACGCCGGACACGGCTGAGTCACGCAGGAATTCGTCCTCTCTTTGAGTCACCCGATGTTTTGGTGGTGATCGTGTGTGTGCGTGCACGCAGCTGTGATTTCTATCTGTACACGGTTAAAGGGTGTTGTGTGTGTGTGTGTGTTTGGGTGTGTATGTGGTGGTGGTAAAGGGGGAGGGGGGGATGTGTGTGCATGAAGAGTTATGTGATTAGCACGAGTCAGGAGGCTGGATATTCACACACACACACACACACACACACACGACACAAGTTTCATGGACGTCCCACGATGTTAAACACGGCGATAAACAGATAAAACGTCGTTATTTAAGTCATAAAGAAATAAACCGGTAAATAGCAGTGGTGTGAGGAGGATTACAGGAAAATAATCACGTCATGTTTACTTCATTTCCAAACAGAACATTTGTGAAAGAAAAGCTCGTTGTCCAGGTTAACCCGCGACGTCCGAAAGCCTCTCTCTCCTTCAGCCTTCTAAACGTGTAGAAGTTCTGCAACAGATGAACGAAACCACAGGACACACCTTCTGCTCTCCTTCTGGCTGTGGCTGGAAATATATGAACTTGAGCTGACCCCGTGTGGGGACGGTGTTGCTGAGCTCAGCGGACGGTCCACTTCCTGTAACTCGCATGAAAGTAAATCTATCATAAAATTCACGCCTTTACTAGAACGCTCTCAGAAAATCATCATGATCATCAGCTCACTGATAAACGCTGTTACGCTTATCTCACATGCGCACACACACGCACATGCACACGCGCACACACACACACACACACACACCTCCAGTGGAGTCCTGCAAACAGCAGCACTGCTGCAAAATAAATAAATCCGACTGCACAGTCAACAGGATGCATCTGGTCCACGTTAGCAGAATTACCGACTGAAAAAATAAAAAAGAAGAAGAAGAAGCTGAACAGCACGAGGGCACTCGCGCAACCGAGCTGCCAGAGCGCTCATAAAGAAGATATTACTGCATGAGACGACGGGCTGTGATCCAGCTCGCACTGGCACACGGACAAGCAGGGACACTCGCGCACACTCACAAGCAGTTGTTGGATTTACCACGTAATGACAGTTGTTACTATAGAAACGACAGTTGTTGGATTTACCACGTAATGACAGTTGTTACTATAGAAACAATGATTGCTGTTACTACAGAAATGACATGTGTTGTGGTTACTATGGAAGTGACAGCTGTTGTTACTACAGAAATGACAGTTGTTGCCGTATTAGAATGTAAACCCGTGACTACTGTCAGAGCTGCAGGCATGGAAAATGAATCAACACCTTCCAACCAATCGGAGCGGAGAACTCGCCAGCTCTGGGGTACCAGATAAAGAACGATTGTTCATAACCCGCCATTTTGTTTTGTTTTTAACACAACATACCGCTCGTGCGGCGCGAGCTGAAATGCGAGCTCCAGCCTGGAGATGAACGAGCGCGCGTGGATCCGCCCCGAGTCAGGAAGGCACCTCATCTGAAACCGGTAACTCCGCGGCCCGGCAGCGCCGACCCATCCCGAAACGTCTGTGCGCTCGCTACCACTCACAACTGCTGCGTGCGGGAAACCGCTCCAGGATTAATCCAAGATGTGAGATTTGTCGTTTCGTGTCCTGACTAAGGCTCCTGAAGCGTGGTTCCTGACTCTGACGAACGTTCTGCTGAAGTACCGTCGAGTCTAAACATGCGAGGAAGCAAACACGAGAAGGGAAAAAGGGCCTGGAGCGATCGCGGCGCTTAAGTGGGACGATTCGCTGGCATTCCGCGCACGGTCGCTTGAGCAAGATTTTCAGAAAGGCTCCATTACACACACACACACACACACACACACACCCTTTTATAGTGGTTGCAGTCTCATGAGACTTTTAAGTGGAAGAGTAAAGAGCACGACTTGCTGGTTCATGATACAACGATGCGAGCGAACACAATCAGAGTGCGCAGATAACATGCTACACACAAACACAGACACAGATACGAAGAAGAGGCGAAGAGTAGAGGTGTGTATCAGGACCGGGCATCTTTAACGCCGTTAGATATAAAGCTCGAGGGACAAAGAAACACCACGATCGTCAGCACGAATGTTGGCTGTGCGATGTATTTACAGTTTTCTTTCCCTCAGCTTTCGTTACTGGATGGTTGGAATTCAGCTATTCGGTTTGTTTATATTTCGGGAACCGAGTAAAGTCTTTAGAAAATATCGCAGGCAGGTACAAGACAAAAATTTTAATTGTGTCCCAAAATAAAAAAAATCCTGAGGTTTTGGAACTGTCAGACGCTGACAAAGACCTGAGGGGTGTGGCCGGTTCAGGCCCCGCCCACTTTAGGGTCGAATTCGACTTCTTCCGCCACTAAACAGGCACAGAAACAGGGAATGCGGTTCCCAGAAATTTCAAAACACGTCTCCATGACAACCAGCCGTGCGTCATTTTCCGGACTCTTGATACAACATAACCCGCGTTGGAACGTAACCATGACGACAAGCCTGAACGACGGCCTCCGAGACCGCGAAATCAAAATAAGGGGAAAAAAATGAGTGGTGTAGATTTGCGCTGAGGAAAGTTACAGTTAGAGGAAATGTCCTAATCAAAAGCTAATTAAATATAATTATGCACAAAGCCCTTCGGAGACGGAACCAAAACAACGATTACGGGTTCTGGCGGAGTGACCGACCTGAGCGGCGAGGACGCGGCTATCCTCTGGAACGGTCGCCGCGGATCGCCGCGCTTTCTTCCGCTGGAGGATCGCCAATAATAGCTATAAAGGCAGTCGGAGAAAAGGCAGGCTGCCGAGTCGGCGCGTGATTCACCGACAAAAGGCTGCGGAAGAAAAACTGGGGCGGTTCTTAACGATAAACATTGAGACGTATATTTAAACGTGGTTATCAAAACACAGCGGATTTCCAGGAAATGTTCCTGATGCAACAAAACATGAATTGTTTTAAGGAAAAAAATAAATAGAAGGAAGAAAAAAAGCAACACTTTAGCGCTGAATGGGATAAAGCGAAAATATACAAAACGTGATATTTTACTTTTCACAACAAAATCAGCTGCTTGCATTCAGCTTGCATTTAAAGAAAATGTGAAGTCATTAAAAATCACAGAAAAGCAGATTATCGTCATCAGCTCGCCCAGACCACGCAGGAACGATCAGCGGGACGATACCGCCATAACCAGGAACCCAGTGCGGAAAACGTAGTACGGCGAAGCACTAACAATAACCAGCGCTGACGTGACACGTGAATCATTACGCGAATCGACAAAATGTTGTGATGTGTGGCGAGAACAACATGGCGTTTCAACACCGGAATATAATCAAAAAAAGATAGAGTCCCAAGTAAAGTTCAAAGTAGGGGGGAGGGGGGTTGGGAAAACCCTTTGGGAATGTTGGGAAAACTTTTGGGAATTTTCGTTTCGTCCAGTCGCCGGGGTTTATTTTCTCTTACTCAGGAGCTCGGAAAAGGCCGCGCTGTCAGCTCTAGACGACGAGAATTCAAACAATTTCCAGCTGTTTGCTGCTGCGTCGCAGGACACGGTGGAAAGAATCAAGAAGAAATAAATAAATAAATAAATAAATAAGCGGCGCTGGGATCACACAGGCAGGTCTGTGCGACCACAGCAGTGCTGCAGGACGCTGGATGTGGTTACACGCTGGACAACCGTGTAAAGGCTAATTAGAGCGCTGGGAACCGGTAAAAAGCTGCGCGGAATGGAGTAAAAGCAGTGAGGAATGATGGGAGGTATGAAAGAGGGGTATGTTGAGCGAGCGAGGCGTCCAAAAACAGCCGTCTCTGGGATATTTTCAGACCCAGGACTGGGAGATCCTGCGAGGCGCACTGCATCTGCCCCGTGATCAGATTCCTCTCCCGCGTGACTGGCACGGCGAGGTGTGTGTGTTGGCCGCAGAGTCCCGGGTTCGATCCTCAGAGCGCTCCCAGGTCTGAGCAGAGACTCTGAAGCTGCGCGCATGTCCAGAAGCGCGACACTAAAAGTACGACGCCGCTTGATCCTTGAGCGAAGGCAAACGGGAGTCGTGATTTGTTTCCACGATACTCTTTAAAGCGCCGTGTGTACAGTCTGGCACTGGAGCGACGGCGGTGGCGAGAAAACCGACACACGCTTTTGCTTGCTACGTAAGAACTCCGCTGGCGAATTAGCAAAGCGAGCGATCTCTGCTGCTTCCTCCCAGGTGACCGTTTCATTCGGACACGCGACTAAAGGATAAAATAAGTTTCATTTAACAGGAACTGCAAAAAAACAAAAAAAAAAAAAACTGAAAAGAAATGTCAGACCCCACGAGCCCTAGGATTAATCTTATTTTATCTAATCTAATCTAATCTAATCTAAGGAATCCTTTCAAGCAATCGTTTTGGGCTTGTCGCGTTGATGCGTCATAAATGATTCGCTTGGGATGGAGGGAACCGCAGTCTGCAGGTCGCGTGTTGCTCAAATGCGAAAATGAAGCATCGCTTGCTGCTGTGAACGCAGTGTAACAGCGACACGTTTTCACGTATTCTGCTCACTACTAACAACAAAACTACACAAAGCTACAGCTTTACTCCGCAGTTCAGCTAGCTAGACAAATCTCCTGGTGGATTTTATAATGACAAAATCAATTCAAGTTAAACCATGAATTAAAGCACGCACAAAGCTTTTGGGTTATGGAAGGAGAGTCTGTGTGTGTGTGTGTGTGTGTGTGTGTGTGTGTGTGTGTGTGTGTGTGTGAGAGAGAGAGAGAGCGAGAGAGAGAGAAAGCGCTGTAGCGGAAATGCTTGCAGCAGCTGCTAGGAGTATTACTCCCCACCTTGAGGCCAAGTAAAAGACAAATGGCAGCCAAGTCACGTGACGGCGGCGTGGAGGAGAGCGGCCATTGGTGGAAGAGCAGCCCGTGCCGTGGCTGTGTGAAACGTTCATTTAACACGTGTCTCGTAGCAACAGGGAAAGAAAAGCGCTCAGTTTAGCATACCATGGAGGCACGGAGCCAAACGCTGATTCTGAGCAGGGGGGAAAAAACAGTTTCAGGATTTAACACCAGCGTGACGCTGGCCACGCCCACCACCACGGCTTCGCTTCACTCCAGAGTCCGTAACCTTTGCGGCTACTTCGTGGGCATTAATAAAAGAGCCCGTGAGACTGGCACGGGCGAGACTGGTGCGGGCAGGTGCGGCCGGGCCTCGTCCTCCAGCCAAACCGCACGCAGCACCAGAGGCAAAACACACCGACGCGTTCCTGGCTGCCGCACTGCGGCCTCCACTCACAACTCCAGATAAACCCGAGAGCAGCGACTTCACAGAAACGGAGTCGAGATCAGAAGGAGCACAAAAAGCGCAAAGCCGTGCGTGTTCACCGAGCAGACGAAGAAATACACTCGTTTTAATTTCGGGACTTCTTCGGAGACAAAACATCCCTGTTTGCCAAGGACATGTTAAACGCCATCGTCGTATCCGCATCTCAAACTGAAAACCTAACGCTCAAAGGAAAAATAAAATAAAGGGTACGAGACGGGCTCTTGGGAAGATCTGAAGGCTGAGGGAGGGTTTGAAATTAATAGGAAAAACAATCATTCGTGTTCATGCGCAAGTATTTGGTTTGAGAGGGAGGCGGAACACACAGTGCCACACTGCGCGGGGACACGAGCAGGTATCGCCACACACGGGACTCGACAGGACCACGGGTTTGCGGCAGCCGTTTTGCGCGCGTAATGATAAGTCGGGTTTTAGATGGAACGATGCGCCGACCACTTTAGAACTTCACACTTACTGTGAGTGTGTGAGAGACGGTTCAGCGGAACGAACCCTGATTACATCCTTAAAGTGTTTTCTGACCATCAATGGCTTTCACGTCTGAGCAGACGGCGAAACGTCGCAGTCAGAAAGCCGTTTCCGCGGAAGCCGGCCGTAATGAGTGTGCGGAGAACAGCTCTGATGCCATCGCACAGCACCGAGAACAGTGAGCAAGCGTTTCAGAAGAAAAGGAAGGAGAGTCACTGACTGGGAAATGGAGAAATATACCACTACGGGTTGCTAGAAAACAAATTTCCAAGCTTGCAACACTGCTAACAGAATGTGTGACTGACACGCGGAACCGCGGCGTATCGTACTGCCGGACAAAGCGCAGGAAACTCGAACGGACAAATTAGACTCCTCAATAAACGGCAAACCAAAAATGAGACCGGATGATGAGGCAGTAAAACAGCTGGTTATTCAGGCTGACCAACGAGACGTCTTGCTTTCCAACAGCAACAACGTGGTGGTAAAAAACCGTCACGTGTAGGCGAATCGGACCCGAACGAGAAGCTCGCGCAGACGCGTGCGAGAGCTGCGAATCTGAACGCATGTGTCGCATCGAGCGCATCCAATCCCGATGATGGCACGAGAAGTCCAGAATTGGCCGTGTTCTCTGGGTGGGAGGGGCATAATCTCTCTCGCAGTCTCGATCACAGACATGCGTGAGCTCGGGTATGCGGAAGAGGGCCGCATCGTATTCGCTTCGTATTTACATGGAAGTAATTCCTTCTAACGGTATCGCCATAGCGACAGGTTCGACAAATAAAAAGCATGGATATTAGGACGGGTGCGTTCAAACAGAAAACGGCTTTATGGTATTTTACTGCGAGAGGAGCGCCTGCGTGGAAAAACGGCGAAACGTGCGAATTCCATATTTAACCCCGAGAACAATCTTATCGCTCCCGACTTCTCGGAGATCCCAGAAAAAGGCGTCCAGGTTTGTCGGTAATGGTAGACATGAGCTTGCTTGTCTGCATTTTTACAGACGCAGTGTGTGTGCGCTGACAGGTCGGCAGCGTGTGTGTGTGTGTGTGTGTGTGTGTGTGTGCGTGTGTGTACTCCACATTCTGAAGATCTGAGTGTACCTCTAAAACCTCGCACCAGAGGATGGCGAACTGAAACTGGCGACGTCAGCAAACGCGTGGGCTCTCGCGGAGATGCCGGACAACCGCTCCCTCCTCTCCTCCGCTAATGCAGCTCTGAGATTAAGGAGAAACTCCTAAATACTGTTAAAAGGCTGATCTGATTTCAGTCCTTAAGCTGGAAACACTGGAGGAGCTTTCCGATGGCTTAGCCATTGTGTACGTTTGCAGCGCTGTTGTGCAATGTGTTTTGGAAAAAGAGAGAGAGAGAGCGAGAGAGAGAGAGAGAGAGAGAGAAAGAGAGAGCGAGAGAGAGAGAGAGAGAGAGAGAGAGAGAGGGAGGGATAAAAGACAAGGGAGAAGCTGGTGTGTCGATTCAGCCCGTCCCTCGTTTGATGGGAAAATATGGCTTGTTTTCTAGCCTGAGGCTCGGGACGTAGTGTTCAAAATGCACATCTCAGCACAGCCCACCACTCACTCTCACACACGCACGCACGCACGCACGCACACACGCGCGCACACACACATACGCACACACACGCACAAAGTGCAAAGAGCGAGAATCTCAGAGAGAAAGAGACAGAGAGAGAGAGACACACGTATAGAGAAAAAACAGAGACATAAAGAGCAACAGACTGGAAGAGAGAAAGAGAAAGCAACAGATGGGGAGGAAGAGAAAGAGAAAAACAGACTGATAGGGAGACAGAGTGAGAGAGGGGGACACAAAAAGAGAGGTGGACGGAAGGGGCGAGAAGGGGGAGAGAGACACAGAACGAGAAGGGGGAGAGAGACACAGAAGGAGAGCGAGAGAGACAGACGGAGGACAGGAGTGCAGTACAGGACGGTACAGTAGGGTAGAGACAGCACGCGGCTCAACTTTTCTGAATCGACGACACTGAATCAATAACACAAAGCACGCACACGCGCGCGCACACACACACACACACACACACACACACACACACACACACACACACACACACACACGCGGAAAGCAGGACAGAGAAGGGAAACTCCAGTGTGCTTTAAAACCTCAACCTATTTTTCTAACTTCTTTTCCAAACAGCTGACGGGGCGCGGAGTAAATAACACGTCACCGCGCGCAACGCGTCCAGACACACGCGTGAACGAGCTGTTACTATAGAAACCATAAGGTGTTAGAGCGAGCACTTTAATATGAAGCTGCACCAGAGGCAGAGCTGCCGTTACAGAAAACTCATCACCTTCTGACCAATCAGAGCGGAGAATCCGTTCTTCAGCTCGGATGATCAGAGTGGATACGGTACAGAGGGGCGAAGCGTGGAAAAGCACAGCACGGTACTATCGTAAACAAATTGCAGACAAACCATAAACAGCTTTAAACATCGCTCACTTAGCTACTGCTCACAAAAACCTAACTTCTAAATGAACTTTGACCCCTTTGCTGCTGACCTTTCCGAGAGGAAATGATTTCTGATCCAATCGACGTGAAAATGGAGGACAAACTGGGAAACTTATACTGCGCGTGTGTGTGTGCGTGTGTGTGTGTGTCAATTGCATGACACCACTTCGAAGTGGTTCCTCAATCTCGCTATAAAAAATTAAATAAGTAAATAAATACAATAAAAAATGATGTGTGAGCAAGTATACGCATTCGCATGCACGTTCACAAGTACGTCGTTCACCAAGCAGACGAGTGCATAAGTAGGAAAGGACATAAGTACGCAAGTGCTCAAGTACGTAAGCAGGCATGAGGACAGAAGAGCACAGGAAAAGCAAACAGGCAAGCATGCGAAATCGCAACTACGTAATTAGGCACGGACATGAGCAAGTAAGTAGACAAGTACATAAGTACATAAATAGGCAAGTGCACAAGGAAGGAAATTTTTTCTTCTCAAAAAAAAAAAAAATTTAAACAAACTACTGTTTCTTCTCAAAAGTGTAACAGCTAAAACATACCTGCTAGACTTAAATGAAAAGAACATTTATGCGTACAGGAATCTTTCCCAGCAGCCTTATCGGAAACGTTAACGTCGGAAACCCGCCTAGTGCGACGCCGTTAATCCTTTTAATTAGGTTAAATCCTTTAATTATGAACCGCACGTTCCTTCCCTGTCGCACTCGACACCTACTGATGATTACCGGGGGGTCATAAGGCCGTCACCCGAACACGCCGTAACACCGCAGACGGCTCTGCTTGGAGTAGATAAAAGCGAGGTGAAACGGGGCCAGTTTGTTTTCGATTGCGTTTGATCTCTCTGATCAGCAAGTGACGAGAGCGGCGTGGCGACTGCGGCCAAAAGCTAAAGCCGGAGCTTCCCTGACCCATGACTCCCACTCCACATGAAAGAGCCAGATGCTGCGCTGTCTCCCCGCCGGGGCCGCGCTGCGTTTAATTAGTTTAATTGCAGCGTCCTGAAACCGGCTGCCCGAGGCTCCCCGGGGACGAGAACACGCTCCGAGTACACCCTCCGCTTCGGCTACCACCTCCGCTAAACTCGGGGAAACGGAATGAGCGGCGACTTGCGTTATTTATCTGAATTAGTCTTAAACCTGGATTCGATTAAAGAGTCTCAGGAGGCGCTAAACCGTACTGTACATGTCCTTGTTCTCGAGAGGTTCCATCGCCTGATGTCCCTTCACCTAGACATGTGTGGGTCTGTTTATACACATTAAGTCATTTCTAAACACATGTCACACCCCTGTGATGGTGTGTAGGACTAAATAAAGGAGTCGAGTGATACAGGACGAGAGGAACTCAGTTTGTCTGCGCGATTACGCCGTTTACGAGGCTATAACCGGCACGGATTTGGTCTGCTGCTAAACTGGACACCAAAAATACGACAGTGTGTGTGTGTGTGTTATTTTTAAACCGGTGGATCGTTGTCCAAATCTCAATTATGATGCACGATATATCTCTGTTTAGCACTTAGAGTTTTTTCTTTCCTTTTTTGAGCAGCCAGTGGAACGGATTTCGCCTGGAGCTGCAACCAGCGAGCGCGCAAACCATCCAGCTGCTGCGTTACTTGTATTTACTCGTCCCGAGCCCGCCGCCAAACGTGAGATTTTCCCCTAGCCGGTTCTCTTTTACTCGGGGTGAAGGCAAGCGTACGAGGTGAGGCACGGCCTCAAGTCTTTGTTTTTAATAGATTAAATTCACACGCTATGTCCTCGGGCGAAACGTTGAGGTATAATCGCACCTTTGTTTCCAAACAGAGGTGAACCACACTCACGCTCGCGTCGACAAAGGAGGAACTCGATCCTCGCCACTTTAAGATCAAACGTAGCTGAACTGAGCCCAGAGCACCCCACACACACACACACACACACACACACACACACTCACACACACTCACACACACTCACACACACTCACACACACTCAC
>JAQMYM010000012.1:26360891-26374851 GCA_030014255.1 Parauchenoglanis ngamensis
GTCTGTCTCTGTGTGTGTGTGTGTGTGTGTGTGTGTGTGTGTGTGTGTGTGTGTAAATACAAAGCTTTCTCTCTGGACAGCTTGCAGAAGATTTAGCTGTATTGCATCAGCCTATAACATAGAAAACTCCCAACATGGCTGCAACAAGTAATTGTGTGTGTGTGTCTGTGTCAGTCAGTCACTATGTGCCCCAGCAGTAAGGCCTCAAGTGTGGCTGTGCATCAGTATTGCTGACAGAGAGTTAGAGAGAGAGAGAGAGAGAGAGGGAGAAAGGAACATAGCAGGACACAAGAGAATGAGGGCAGGGGGAGAGAGAGAGAGAGAGAGAGAGAGAGAGAGAAAGAGAAATGGAAGGAAAGGAAGGACGCTGTGGCAGAAGGTGTACATAGTGGAAGGGAGTGAAAAAGATGGGGAAGACAAGACTGAGAGGAATGGAGGAAAAGAAAGAAGGAAGACGTGAGCAAGAAGGGAAAAAATGAAAGGCGGAAGGAGGTGAAAAGAGGAAAAAGGGAGAAAGTAGGGATTTGGGAAGGATATGTCAAGGAAAAGAGGGAGAAGGAAAGCTTGAGAGACAGAGAGAGCGAGCGAGAGAGAGAGAGCACCGTAGTCGTATCAGCATTTCAGCTGTACAGGAGTTGTGTAGTTGTGTAGTACCATGAAATAACCGTAAACAGTGTATCAGTTTGTTTGTGTGTGTGTGTGTGTGTGTGTGTCTGTCTATGTATGCACCACTTGACTACCAGTAAAAGATGTAAATGACACCAGGATAGTGTGTGTGTGGGGGTTAAATTTTCAAAGATGCCGTGACCCTCAAGTCTGGGTTGTGCTCTAAGAGACGACCATCCTCTCTCTCTCTCGCTATCTCTCTCACACACACAGACGCAGACACAAACACACACACGCGCATCCACACACTCATGCAGGCATGTCTCTTTTTCATCAGAGAAGCTGTGATCACAGATGAAATATGTCGAACGTTCTGACATTGTAAATGATTTCAAAGTCTGTAAAACAAAAATAAACCGAAAAATAAAAGTAATGAAGTCTTCAATAAATAGCCGACATGTAAAAGTGAAATGTGTAGTCGGACGAACCATGTTTTTTTTCCTCAATGAATAGCACCAGTAAGTCGTCAGGCAACTACCAAAACAAATGTGAGAAGGGTGGAGCTTGGTTGCTATGCAAATGAAGGGCGGAGCGAGTCGTGGGATGGCACTGCGTGACTCGGGTGGGCGGGGTTTCAGTAACAGGCGAAGTATTCCTTCAGTGGTGCGAACAGGTGCCGAATCACCGGGACGCTCCACGACCTTCCCAGGAGTCGCTGCCTGGCCAAACGGCTCATGTTGGACACGTCCGTGTAGTGGACAGGAAATCCAAACACCCTGAGAGGAAAAAGAAAAAAAACAAGCGAGCTTATATTAATCATTCCAATAGATGCCAATCCATCTATACACTCTTTCCTCCACAGGAACCTTTTCAGGAACCCAAGAACTTCTGAAGAGTGCAAAAACTTTCACATCCACTCATCCACCCATCTGTCCATCCATGTGTGTATACATATCTCAGCTATTCGGTGATTCTACCCATCCATCCATCCGTATCCGCATCCGTATCTCTCCATCCATCTATTCATCAATCATTAATCCATCCATGTCTGAATCAATCATTCATCCATGAATCTACCCACTCATCCATCTATGTCTGTATCAGTCCATCCATCCACCCATCCATCTACCATGTGTGAATCCATCCATCCTAAACAAGTATGGACGCCATTCATCAATGAATGTTCCAAAAACCAGGTGTATTTCCAGATAATTGAAACCAATTCCAACTTTATCATCAATCCATCCATCCATCTTTCCTTCCTTCCTCCCAGCTCTTCACCATAAATTTTGTCAACAGCGGTTTCATCATCCATTCATCCATTCATCTATCCATCCATCTCTATAATGAATAAGGGTTCATCAATCAAAATACAGACATCACAGGTCCCAGTTCATCCATCAGTGTTCTAAAGATTTGCTTCATTTACAGATTATTGGAAATAATTTAAAGTATCGTGAATAAGTCCATCCATCCATCATCCATCCATACCTTTCCATCTCAGTGCACCAGAGGATGTCCTCCTTGTTATTCATGTAGACGGGGAAGTGCTGGTCTTTGCCCTGCTTGATGGAGTTGGAGCGAGTGGTGATGGTTCTCAGCTTATCAAACTGAAACGCAAACCCGTTGCCCATGTTAGCCACGCCCCCTCCGTCAACACACCCGATCACAACGCTCATAAATACTGAAAAATCAAATATTTACTAGGAATCTGAAAGCAGATGATTAGTATAAATACAAGGAAAATGGACCAACAGCACCCCCTAGAGGACAATTTAATCTACATAAAATCACTTGCATGGTGCTTTTGTCCAACAAGTAGGCATGTTTTATTAATATAGAGACTTGTGCCTTACTTCACCGACCTTGGCTGTGCGTCCATGTTCCAGACAGTCCTGCAGGTCGAGCCGATCGTTGATCATGGCAGATAACGGCCTGCGGGAGGCAACAAAATGAAAGATGGACTTTCCGTTACCATACAACAGTCGAATTCTTAAATATTGTTGGTCAGAGGGTGTTAAGGTCATTCTCACCTGTTCATGCCAGGGAGGTTGCCCCAGAAGTAGCGGGCGCGGTGGGCAGCAGACACCTCCTTGGCGTCGATCATCACTGGGTTGCACTAAGGTGAGAGCGAAGGCTGGGTTAGTCTACGTTCACAAGTGAACTGACGTTAAGGTTAGCATTAGTTAGCTAATAGAAAGGTGTGTGTGTGTGTACCTCGAGGAAGCGTGAGATGTCTCTCTTATCGCTAACTCCCATGGCCACGACGTTCTCGAAGAGCCAGAAGAACGGCCGCTCATCCCCTTCTTTAGGACGAGCCTCGTGAAGCAGGCGATAAAACTCGAAGAACAGTCGCCCAGTGCCCTCTGCACCCCACACACACACACACACACACACACACGCAATTACAAAATATCATACACTATGTAACACGCATCACTTCCTTTTTTCTCATAGGTCTGAATCACTTCACCAGAATGTCTTTTTATTATCAAGTGGGCGGGGCTAATCTCAGTCCATTTAAAAAAAATCTGAAACAGTGTGTTCGAGTTCAAACTAGTTATTAGCATGCTAAAGATATAGATAAAGCCTACGTGTAAAGAGGTTTAACCATCCTGATTCTTGCCGCTGGGAGTCTCGGACACGGCTGTCGATCGAGTGTGCTCATTAGAATATTAGGCCACACCCATTCTCTGATTGATTTGAGCTCAGACGGTGATTGTGCTGTGTATTATTACATTTAGGTGTTTTTCCCCCAAAACATTTCATATCGGAGGTTTAATATCAAACTCAAGCTTGTATATTTATTCATATATATTTAAAACACACACATACACACACACACACACACACACACACACACACACAGCGTACCAAAGAGTCCTTTCCTGGCTGGGTTGACGATGGAGAGATCGTTGCAGGGGCTCCCACCTATCACCAGATCAAATGGACCCCAATCTTGAATCTGCAACACACACACACACACACACACACACACACACACACACACGTTAAACCTTTCCATATTATAGCACATTAGCGCTATGAGGCTAATGTAGCAATGAACCGTGTCCCATTCCCATTTCATATAACATTTTTACTTGTATTACTTGCTACTTTTCTACTTTATCTAAAAACACTGCACTTTTTAAATCCGCTCTGTACCCTGAAATGCTGCCCTGCGTTCTTTGTTTACTTCATCAGCTAAATAGCATCTTAAATGTTCATAAATTAGTGCTGCTATTAATTGGAGCTAACTGTTTTGTGCACGTGGTAAATGTGTGTGACTTTGTGTACATGATTTGGTAAATCACAGCATTTTATTTACATTTTATGTAAATCCGTATACGTGTGAGGCAGCCCTTAAAATCCCGTTAGACGTCGCCGCTCGAACGTGGAAATGTTTTTTCTTTAGGTTGTTTTCTAACCTACAAAATATCACTTCGTGTGAGGAGCCAGTTTAAACAGCACAGCGGCAAAAACAGTCAGTCTGTCTAAAACGTCTAAAACCTCGCCAGTTAAGCGTGATTCCTTCACGGTTTGATCAAGTTTTCGGGAAATGGGATCGACTTGATCTGTGATGAGATTCCGGCTGTCACTTTAACACACGGCTCAAACCGATTCATCAAATCTCTGCTTGGTTCAATGCAGTACGACGGTTTAATGAATCAGGTGCTCTATCTCTGTCTACTGTGTAGAAATACGGGCAGGGTGATCTCTCAATCTCTCTATCTCAAGCACACACACACACACACACACACACAGATCGTCAGTACTGTCAGCGCAGCAGAGTGCAGGCCTGAGGGCGGAAAATCAGAAACGCCAGCACTTCAAAGCCTGAGCTGAAATATGAGCTCCATCAGCATAGCTGCATTCATATCTCTATTTACACACACACACACACACACACACACACACACACACACAGGAAATGTACAATATGCACCACAAGGTTCCAGGTGCAGAATGATAGAGCTCATAAATGCAAGGACATCCTGGCTGGAGACACACACACACACACACACACACACACACACACTACTGAGTAAAGCCTGAAAACATTTAACCAATCATGACAACAGTGTGCCATTTGTGCTTAGATTAAATAAATTCCTTATTTTAATAAGATAGTGGTATATAATATAGTATATAATATATAGTAGTAGTATATAATAGTAGTATTATTAATTTATAGATGTCATAATACGTTTACATCCTAGCGCTAAATTAATTAATTTAACCATGACCGTGATCGTAAACGGGTCTGTATTTGTGCCAAGCTACTACAATGAACAAGTACGGAATAGGATACGGAAATATTTTAATTAATAGTGACTGTATTGTGAGCTAGTTTACTAACAGGCAGCCGGCTTGGGTTTTTTTGGATGGCTGTAGGAAATAGGGATGCGCATGTTACTCACGTGTTTGGGTGTGATGTTGCGAACGTCGCCCACATACATGATCCTGCCCTGGTGTCTCACCATCCCCACTGTAATGGAGTCCTCGCAGACCTCGGACGCCACGTAACGCTCCACCTGGATGCCCAGGTCCTTTAGCACCAACAGGCCTGAGCGTGCACACACATTAGAATCACAACACCGCTCAAGTGTCAGTACAGCTTCCAATCATGTTATAATCACACACCTGAGTCAGACAGGTATGAGCTCACCTGTAGCAATGCCATCGAACAGAGAGAGCACTCTGATTGGCTGCCTTTTCTCTGCCGCTACAGGAGTGTAGAGCTTAGGAGGCTCCTGAGAAAGAGAAAGAAAGAGAGGAAAGAAGGGAAGCAGAGAGAAAACCTTGCGACGTAAGAATTTCTGGTGATTAAAAACCTAAAAATGTACGTTTTCTTTTCATGCAGGATTTGGGCTCGATGGTGTTCTTGGTATTTAATCTAGTGAACTATGTAGAGATTATAAAGCATTTCTGTAAGGGGGCGTCCAATAAATACTCTAAATGTAAATACATCAGTCAAACATCTTATGGATGGTGGTTCAATCACCTAAAAATAATTCCCAAAAAAGATTGAACTGCTATAACGAATAAAAATTCACGCAGATGCCTGAAAATCAGGGCTAATGCTGTCTGTGAAGGCAGCAAGCGATGCTCTTGTTCCTCTGTGTACAGGAACATAAAAAAACGATTCAAGAATTTCTGTCCAAGGTGGCAGGATAATTGTTTGGAAGACTGTGTAACGCCTGACTTGCGTCATCTTCTGCTTGTTGGCTCTCTCTTGACTTACTTGGAGTCTCTGTCAAAAGCACAGCCTCATGTTAGTTCACTGGGACAGGAACTAAAGGCTCATTTATGCTCAACGCTAAATATGTACACAGATACAGATGGAGCTTTGTCCATGTGCTGTGTTAATTTTCTCTGTATTTGTGCACGTTTTCTGAAAGCTTGTAGATATGGACAAAACGGAGCAGTACCGGAAACGAAGAAATTCTAAAAATGGTTAAAAGCTTTTTGAGGAGAGGTTGTGCAATATAGTAAGAAATCTACCAGCATCTACAAAACTGCCTCTGCTTTTGCTTCTTTCTTAGCAGGTATATTATGGTGACCTCCTCCAACATTGCCCTCTGTAGATGTATTGCTTAACATCCATGTCAATGTAACGGATGCATGGAAGTATGTTGGCAGTGACAGTTACATCACTTGAAATGGATGTATTAATTTTAGTACGTAAAGGGAGCATAAATTAGTCTTTAGAGTACTATCAAGCTAAAAACCCTATTGGGGAGGCTGAAACAGTATGGAAAAAACATACTGTATTTACTCCTGGCTGGCTCACCACCTGTTGACACTCTAACCAGACTTACTTGCTCCTGGGTGGCTCACTCCTGGCCAGCTCACTCCTGACTAACTGTCTCTCCTGGCTGGCTCGCCTCTGGTTGACTTTGTCTCCTGACTGGCTCCTCTTGGTCAACTCTGTCGTTTCTAACAGTCTTTCTTGACTGGCTCATTCCTTGCCAGCACTCTCTGACTGGCTGACTCTCTCGTTCTCTCCTGGCTGTTTTGCTTATTGCCAACTTTCTCTCCTGGGTGGCTTCCTTCTGGCTGACCCACTCATTTACATTTACATTTACGTCATCTGGCAGACTCCTGGCTGGTTTCCTGCACATGACATTAAAGGGTCACCAACCCTGCATTTGGACATCTACCTCGGTGAAGACTTTCACTCCAATCACAATTGTACTCACCTGACCATTACTTTTAAGAAGTTTTTTTTATCAACTAAAAGAGGTGAGTTAGATTTTGGTTGGAGATAACACCTATAGGAAAGTAGATCACGAGGTTGGTGACCACTGCATTAGAGATTTTCTAGAAAATGCAGCAGACTCATTTGCCTTCAAGTTCACCCATTTTGCACTAGATACAAAATTCTGATGGTGGTCTACAATACAAATGGATCAGCCCCCTGAACCTAATGGGAACAGTCAAATCTAACCCTAGTCTCAAGCTCTTTTATCTACTTGTCTTAACTCGCCACCCTTCAAGGCACAATGTAGTGGAATAAATTTCCTTCAGCGTTCTTCAGTGAGCATTTGCTAAATGCCCTCGACGTGAATGTACATGCAACTGAATAAATACCTATGTCTTCATAAGAAGAGAAAAGGACAAAGCCAAATCAGCTGGAAGTTAACTGTTAAACTGTTACGCTCAAATCCAGACACACTGTAAACAGTTGTGAGTTTGTTTGGATGGATACGGCACAGAGGAAATCCGAAACCATCTGTGTACACTCATTCCACCCTTAGACTTGATACACAGGAGTCATGATACACACTCTCACACATGCTACAATGTTTTAGGATGGAGTAACTCACGAAGTCCTGGTCGTGGTTGTTGGCAAAGAACAGCTGGAGGCGAGATGTCCAGTCGTCCCTGCGCCGGAGCATTCCAAACACACCCTTGCTGCTGCACATGTAGCAGTTCCATGGGTCCTCCTTTATAGCAACCTGTGCTGAGCCAGTACCAACCAGGAGATCTACACACTCCACGCAGAAGCACCTAAAATAACAGGACACATACAATTCACGTGGTGGTATGAGATGCATCACCAAGAAATCGAATTAAAACATGTTGCCTCATTGTTACATATTAACATACGTTTTTGGCCCCTATCGCCTATGTAATAATTACATTTTTGTCCCTTATTTCTGTTCGGTGCAGTTTTCTTTCCTTGACCTGCCTTTGCAAAAGACATTTACTAATGGTGTGTACGAAATTAAGGGCTGTGAAATACTTGTAAAAATTTGTATTCTAATATTAGGTATAAAATTGACGTGAATATTATACTGCAATCAAACGAGAAACCGTTAAAAGTTCGTAAAACACTGCTGCTGAACTTGCTTATTTATTTAATCACATCCTAATTATATCGTCGTTTAATTTAGTTTATTTTTTGTTGTTGTTGTTAATAGAATTTCTATGCGATCCTTGGTGTTTTTTCAGCACAAGCAACTTGACTGCATATTTCACACCAAAACAAAATCAGATATATAAATCTATATCCTTAAAAATATATAAAGATTATAATTCGGCTGACTTGCGATGCACAGTTGTTAACATTCAATGTTAAAGTATATTAAACGGCGCGGTTTAACACTGCAACACTTTACAGTTTGGAATCAAAAACCGCCTCAAACAAATTTTGTTCCTTTTGTTTGCGCAAAATGTCAATATGCCATATATGGTTAATTATGGGCGTGTCTTTAGTTACACTTAAATAGTGGCATTCACATGTATGGTGACTATGAACGAATGGTATTTGTTAAGCTTCTTCTTTTACACTTTAATGATTTCCAATTTTGTTCATATAAGAATGATAACTTTTAAATGTAAGAAACAATCTAGAATACTTTCAGTGCAATTTTGATCAATGAGGCCCCTGATCTCAATCCCGCAAAAATGTACACACATTTGTATTATCGTCCTTGTGAGGACCTTCATTGACACTAATGCTCTTCAGACACACACACACCTGCAGCAGTTGTTGTTCCCACACATAAGCACCTCTCTCCCCCCACAGCAGATGGTGCAGTAGGACTGGTAGCCGTCATCGTCGTACTGATACGCACACTCCAGGAAGCAGTTCTGCACACACCACAAACACTTCCTGAGTCAGAAGGTCAGTCCAAGAAACAGCTACACTTTTTCTGTGTAATCTCCAAACTCTAACCACTAGACCTCAATAAGAGATCGATAAACAAAAAGCCACAGTAATCACTGTTAGTTTCTATTGACTTTCCAATTAACTGTCTGGTGTGTATCCGATTGTTTCAACATGGTGGTGTGTGTGTTTGTGTTGTACCTTGCAACTCTGGCACATGGCTCCGATGAAGAGTGGATGTTCGAGTGACACGTTCAGACTTCCACAGGATATACATATATCTGCGCACAAAGATGACATTGGCATGGAACAGGTTCTCTAGAATGAACAAAAAATTTGCTAAAAGTTTCCTAAAATGGCATCCGAGCATTTTGGGAATGTTTCCTAAAATGTCTGACTTCCGGGAAAAGATGATTTCTAGTGGTGTTTCTTAAAAATGGCTGACTTTATGGCGCTAATACAGCGCGGTGCGTATGACCTGTAATCTCTGGCTGCATCCGAATACTCCCTATGTTCTAATGTGGGTGAAGTACCTACTGCACAACTGTTACTGTAGTACGTATTATGAGTATGTGAGCAAGTAGTAAGGACACAATTCGGATGTACTCCAACGCCATCTTGGGTATACCCACGTGTGTTGTGAAAATGTAAAAAATATATTTCTGCAATTTCGGCGAAAATGTTGAAAACGACTTATGGGATAGCGTAGCGTAGTGTGGCATGTTTGCATACTACCGATGTCGTAGATCTTCCAAGTTACGGTTCGACAGCTGTCAAATACCTACAGGGTATTCAGACGCCCTGCGGATCATCACATGCTGCTTTGTCTGTACTGTACACTACGGCAGCATGAGTATTCGGATGCACCCTCTGTCTAGCGTGGCTCAAGGCTGAACAAGGAAGGAATGATGGGAAACTGTTGCTTACCTTCGATATTCCTGCACTTTTGACGTACCTCGTACAGCAGCCTCTCTGGAAAACAGAACTGATTCAGTTTGGGTTTTTTTTTGGATCAGTACAACATTTTAGCAATTTCGGGACGGTCCGAGAGGCTAAAAATACAGTTATTATGGATTATTTTTGGGCTTATTTTCATAGTGCAGACGTCTGTGATACAGGTTTAGCAAAGCAATACGATGATGTTTAATCTAAACAACTGACAAATGATATGCTGTGCAGTCTGAGTGTGTGTGTGTGTGTGTGTGTGTGTGTGTGTGTGTGTGTGTGTGTACTACCTCTGGTCCCTTCATCTATAATCTCTTTAATTTTAGGTTTCTCCAAACTGCTCTTCCTGGGCTTCTTGGCAGGCGGAGCTGTGTACGCTGCAGCTTCTGGCTCCACCCACATTTCAGGGTACACTTCAGTGTAGGGATTCCTCTCGGCTGAAACACACACACACACCTGTAAGAAGCACACCTTTGACAGGTATTTCAGTTTGTTTCATTGAGGAAAGACTATAGAGCATAGTATAGTCCTCAATTAGAACAGCAGAGTATAGAAGTATAGCACGTGTGTACAGGTGTGTGTTACAGAGAACCGTTCTGAAGTAAATTGTACAATAAAGTATAGTACCATAGTAGATTATGCGCAGTTAAGAACCTAGACTAGTTCAGCACACTGACAGTGTAGTAGTACAGCAGAAACAGGAGTATAGTGTAGTATACTGTAGTAAGGTACCAGGTGGCGGCTCCAGGCCCTTGGCCCCGGTAGGCAGGAATCCTCCGCTCGCCCACTCGATCATCTCTCTGGTCTGCAGCTCTATGCTCTTCCCCGTGTCCGAGTCATCAGTTGACACACACACTGGGAACGGCTTCCCTGCCCGTGTACTGGCCGTCTGCACACGCACAATTTAGATAAAGAGCACAATAGAATTTAAATAAAGTTATGAAAAAGGGAAAGAGAATTCGCCGGTTACTCACTTGTAGCACCTCGTAGATAGCTTTTCTGTACATGGGCTGTTTGGCGTAGGTAGGCTGATGAAAGGCAGTAGAAAATGAACTCAATGGCAAAAGTTTCTCCACACACACCTGAGGAGAGGAGGAGACACATCGACTAGTCAGTCGCCATAGACGGTGTGGCCACGGATCAGAATAATATCCTGCACCCACCAAAACGAGGTGTATGCGTGAATTTGTGTTAACCTGTTGCTTAGCGCCTGCGTGGGCGCACTAGTACTCGTACCCGATAATGCTAGAGCTTCACCGTTTCACGACAGAGAATACGATTGGTTGATTCAGCACAGAGCAAGGTACTGACCGGTTTACTATCGTGTGATTTGCAAATATTACGCAGAGTGGGAAGGACTTTCACGTGGTCGACTCACCACTGAGAATTTTCCGTCTCCGAACCACATGACCCATCTGGTTCCCTCTGCAGCTCGACTGCGTCCCGTCATCCACCAGGAGACGATGCGTCCGGGCCACCAGGAGAACCCTCGCAGCTTCCCCCAGACCAGCTCCCCGATCCCGAAGCCACGCCGGTCCTCAAACACACAATTAGTATAAAATAAAGTCCTCGCGTAAGAACAGAGACGGTGAAGAAGCGACAATTGGTCACAGTACACTTCTTACGTGATTACACCAATTACTGTGAGGTACAATGGAATGTTACTTGCTCTTATATTTAACTCACTGCAGTCATTGCTAGGTCTGTTCCTATAACACGATATAAATAAATGCAGAATTCAAAGGTGTTTCCATCTCCGCAAACTTCAAGGCGTCGTATTTTCATTTCAATTGTTTCAACCGACGTTTACAGATCACACCAAAATTAGCGTAGAAATACGCTCGGACATACATCGTACTCTTGCTCCGCCTCCGCCGACTTGCGCAGCTCTTTGCTTCCGCAGGAAACGGGGACAGGGATGGGCTCTGGCGTCGTGGCGACTGTCGGGGAAGCAGGGTCTGTGTGCTGCTGCTGAGGGGGCGGAGTCTGTGGCGCAGGAGTGGGTGGGACGCTGCTGACCGCCGGCTGCTCTTCGGGTCTCGGAGCGTCGTCCTCTGATTGGTCGGCCATGGTGTCGTTCATGAGCGGCGTCAGGTGAGCCTTCTTCTCTTCCTGAATTTGCAGATGGATATGGATGAGTTTAACACACACACACAGTCATTATGTAACGCTTAAAAAGCGTTCTAAATCTAAACTAAATCTTTAAGGTTAAATAAATGAGTTATGTAAGGAATAGTCCACTTGGCAGCATGCTCTTCTAGGCAATTAATCCAGGACTAGGCGGTGTGATGAAGCGGTGTTTAATGTCTTCCAATTGCAGGAGGTTCCCAAGTGTTTTTTTTTCCTTTTCTACCTCTACAATTTGACAACAACAACTTTTAATTTATTAATTACCGACACTTTTTACACATAGGTTTTATCCATTTATAGTTACCTTTAACGTGCTGACACTGGAGACTCCTTCCCAAAATGAGAAATAAACGTGTCCTTATCCCTTTATTGTTGTGAATAAACTGTTGCTATAGAAACAATAACGTATTCGAACGATCACGTTACCGTAACCTGTCGTCTGAATTACAGCCGGAACGACGGTCAGAGCTGCTGTTATAGGAAATGAATCAACACCTTCAGACCAATCAGAATCGAGAATTCAACAGCGCTGTGGTGTATCAGAAAATTAAACTGCATAAATGTACTCAACTCCTTAAACCACAAAAGGGGCAGAATATTGTGTTGCATGTTTGAATGTTAACAAAGTTGTGGTTTATATTACGCATCCATGAAAGGGTGTGGTGGGTGTGGCCTAATATGCTAATGAGCACCCTTGATTGACTGTTGACCAGATCATATTTTTAGCTCCAGAACATCATTGCTGTCAGTTGATTTCTTAACAAACCAGGACACAACACACAACCGGTTCAGTGAGTTCACACACACACACACACACACACACACACACACACACACACACACACAGAGGAACAATGCAGTGCTGGGCTGACTGCAGCTGAGATCCTGCCAGACACAGCAGCGGCAACACTGTTCCTGTTACACAATAGTAACGTGTGTGTGTGCGCGCATGTGTGTGTGTGTGTGTGTGGGCGCATGTGTGTGTGTGTGTATAAAAGAGAAACAGGTCGAGAGACACAGTGAGCACAAAACACATTACAAAAAAGTGAAAGAAATAAGAATAAGGACTATATATACACACTCGTGTGTGTGTGTGTGTGTGTGTGTGAGAACAGAAGGAGAAACGGTAAGAGACCGAATGAAACATGTTCAAAGTGTATTAAAGGAAAAAAGACTAACAACTACGCAGTGTATATATGTACACACGTGTGTGTGTGTGTGTTAGATGAAGGCTTTTAAATCTCTCTCTGAAAGCCTCAGCAGAGTAAATATTGATTTTTCTGCTTCAGTGGAAACATGTGCAGCGTGTACAGGTGTTTACTGTCATCTAGGGACAAGTGTGAGTGTGTGTGTGTGTGTGGGAAAAGGTCCCAGTGCGAATGTAAAGGGCAACAGTGTGACTTCCAGCCTTGGGTTTTTGCGTGTGAGAAGATGGGAGTGTGAGGGTGACTCGGTTACTGGATGCTGACAGAATTCTCCCGCGGTAAAGAAATACCACAGCATTGCAGGAGCACTCCCGGTGAAGGAATAAGTAAAGGAATACTCTGGTATTAAAGGAAAACCCCAGCAGTAAAAGTCCATAAAAAGTTCCCTGGAAGAATTTCCTTCCGCTCCTCAGTGTTTTAGCGTCGACGTGCCCCCTAGTGGACGAGTGTTTAATCCTACAGATGCACGCAGATGAGTGTGATACGGAGAGACAGCAGCGACACTACACGACTCCCCCCAGGGGACATTTTAGCTTCTCGCCACAGCTCGTGTCTGATTGGTGGAGAGCCAGAGTGCTTTCATCTGATTGGTGGAGAAGCTCAGCATGAACACTGGCTGGAAGGTCATCAGATGTCCTGTTTGAACACTGACCGCAGAGAGTACCTAATCAGCCAGAAGCACTGCCATGTTCTACGGGTCAGGGGAGACTAGACACACACACACGCACACACACACACACACACAGACACACTCACACGATATACTGTGTTTATGTGGACATCAGTAGGGATTTACACATTAACCATCATTATTTCATGCATGTGGACTATCTCTCTCTTGCTCCCTCTCACACACACACACACACACACACACACACACACACACACACACACACCTTTTGTAATCAGCCATCATTTGCTTCCTCTCTCAGTTTTCCTTCCATTAATCACTCACACT
>JAQMYM010000012.1:26399008-26418507 GCA_030014255.1 Parauchenoglanis ngamensis
CACACACACACACACACACACACACACACACACACACACACACACACACACACACACACACACACACACACAGCAGCGACACCACCACTCAGGCTGTGTTTGAAATCACTACTTCACTCTACCTAAAGAGCAGATGCTCACCTCGAGTCCTTCTCATGATCCGCCATTTCCATTTAATTCCAATTACCAAAACTTTCAGTTTTCATTGAATAAAATTGTTTCTGTTTATCACCTAAATCTAGGCTAGATCTGTTTATGTATTTTTATAAATGTTAGTGTAACTTAGTAAAAGATTATGACTGGGTCCACATTACACGCGTCTTTGCTGAATTGTGTTTCTTCTCCTTGGACACACTACATGCACGCGTGGCTTTCTCCTTCACACAAAATCAATTAGATTATAAATATAATAACCTATAAATATTCTAACAAAAAGAAAAAAAACTATCAATTCTCTTTATATGTATGTTTATATGTAAACATTTCCAGTTCCTTTGTTACAGGATCTGATATCTGACCTGTTTCCTCTTATGTCCAATCCACCGTTTTTGTTGTTTTTTGCACCGGTTTTTCGTTGATATCAGATGATATAGGACCGATGCTGTCTCTGGTGATGCGCGTGTTGCGTTGGGGAATTCCGACCTGACCGTTCTCATTCACGTCACGTGAGCACTTTTTGAACATGTATCCGAATAAGAAAGCGGCCGAGGTCCGATTTGAAAGGTTTTTGAGAAGAAAAAAAAAAATCACAAATCAGATTACATGAATGTAGTCTAAGACTAAACCTAAATCTGAAGCAAAGGAAAAAATATTTCTTCCTATTTTCGGCCACACTCGCACGCTCCTCTGGGCAAGGCCGTCCACATCTCTGTGCTCGGGTTCATTTCTTCCTCCCTAATAATTCCCTCAGAATTCGAGCGTCTCCCGAACGAATGCTCCCCGATTGATTTTTGCCTATTTGACAGCTTTAAAGACCAACGATTCCCAAATTAAACCCAAACTCGGCTCACATCCAACCGCTTGTCTGTTTTCTGAAGGCGCGAGAGCCGTAGTGTGTGGACTTGCAGGGTCACTCGGGCTGAATTAGCGCACCGCACATTGGTGTAGTTCAAACACGACTCGCACCCGACGCCAAACACAGCGCGTCTCTCTCCCGCTAAAGCAAACATCTTTAACACGCCGAATCGAGGCCAAGTCTCGTCTGTGTTTGAGGAAAATCTGTTTTCAAAAATCATTTGGTTTGATTTATATAAGCAGACTTGGCACAGAGTGAAAGAAACTGCTGTGTGCGTGCGTGCGTGTGTGTGTGTGTGTGTGTGTGTGTGCGTGCGTGTGTGCGTGTGTGTTTTATGAGAACCATGCCAGGATGAGTGTGCACTCTTTGTGTGCAAAGGTGTGTGTGTGTGTGTGCGCTGAGAGTTCAGGTTATAATAAGTCTTATCTATGCTAAATAAAACACTAGCTGACTAACTGCAGTAAATACTACAGCGCAGGCCTCCGGGTAACCTTCCCAGAGTTCAACGGGGCCACGCCGCTGTGCGTAACCAGAGCCGAGAACAACAGCGACAACAATGAAACACACACACACGTTGCAAGAAAACGTCTACAGCCCACGATCGTCAACGACGGATTACGCCCGGCTGTTACTATAGAAACGATAACGTATTGGAACGAGCGAGCGCACTGCTGTCGGAGAATTAATCAACACCTCCTGACCAATCAGAATCCAGAATCCAAAAGCGCTGTGGTGTAAAAGAGTACTGAACCTGTGTTCAGCCGTGGATCGTACCCCACACACACACACTATTCTAGATCAATTGTTAAAACTCTGGTGATTGATTTACCTTGGACTCGGTGGCTGGTTAAGCTACTCTTTAATTCTGAAAGCAAACTCTGACCACGTGACTGGGACGACGTTTACGCTGACGACATGAAGTCGTCATAAATAACGCTGTGGCACTCTAAACACACACATTATTTTTTATTATGAGTGTTAGAGTGTTATGTGGAGCGTCCACACATCACAGCCGCAAATAACGCACTGGCCAATCGGATCCGAGAATTCGACCGCGCGTATTCTAGAGCATGTTAGTCGTTATCTTAAGTAATAATTTGTATATGAGCATGACGTGAATGACGGAGTTCAGTACTAACGCGCTGCTCCGCTCTACTCGTTTCTGCACTGCGTTACTCTGTTCTAGTTTATGCCCTTTACTCTACTTTACTCTGGTCTGCTTTATTCTGTTCAACTCCACTGTGTGCTGCGTTACTCTAGCCTACTCCGTTACTCCGAAGTCTGGGCTGTCCTTCCTCTACTCCGTGCTACGTTACTCTGGTCTAGTCTTTCATATATTTTGGTCTGTTTCATCCTACTATTCTAATTTATTGTGTCCTATTCTTTGGTACACCATTTTATTTATTTTACTCACTTCTGCTCTATTCTTTACATTATTCCAGCTCAACTTTAATCCATTCCGATTTTCCTCTAATACTGTATTGTATTCCGCTATACAGCTTGTATCTCAGATTTCCCAAAAGTACAAACTGAACCTGTAGCTGTTCCAGCAGCAGACCCGCTACATCTGGTACGTGGAAGCGTCACGCGGTCCGTTTTTCACGCCGCTCTCTGAGAGTGAGCAGAATTACAAGATGGCCGTCTCTGAGAAGGACACTTGCGATGCTCCGGCAGGTTTGTCCTTCAAGATGCCCTTATTCTGCTGTACAAAATTCACAGGAGTGCAAACGGTGCTGAAGGAACAAAATAAATAAAAAAAAGTGCACCGCCTAGCCGTGCTGCTAACCCGAGCACAAGAACACGTGAGGGTGGTGTGTGAAGGGTCCACGGTTATCTTGCCTTTCGATGTATATATTCTCGGAAGGGGAAAAAAATGCAGCTCTGCAGTCAAGCGGCTCTTTTTTTGAACACCGTTCGACTCCGAGATAAAGTCGATGAAATATATAAATAGTTTGCGATTTGAACTCTTTAAACAGCTGATTAGATCATTGAAAAATTGTGATGATCGAAATCGGATTAATCGTGCAGCTTTAACTAAATTAACGAGTACGCAATCATTTAATAATAACGATTTGACTATTTAGTAATACATATTTAAATATCAATACATCACCACATATAAAATTGGTTTGATAATTATGATAAATGTTTACATAGTTTAATAAATGAATACATTCATGGATAAATAATATTAGACAGAAATTAAATAGAAATACGAAGCCTATTGACCTAAATACGGATTCAAAGATTATAAGTGTATTTCTCTGACCTGAGATCAGTTTCTTCTTCAGAAACGAGGGGTCTGCGTCCACCGGAGATCAGAGCCGGACGCTTATTCAGCTCGTCCTCTCTCTCTGCGCTGAGATTGTTTTGAGGATAAGGTTGTAAAGGTCAGAGCTCAGTTTCTCCTTACTTGCGCAGGTGTGTGTGTGTGTGTGTGTGTGTGTGTGTGTGCGTGTGGAGGGCCTGCTTTATATCCCAGGTGAGCGGTGGCTAAACTGGTAAGTACCTGACATTTGGTCGGGTAAATTATGGGTTTTTAGAGTCCATCAGGGAAATGATGCTTAAACTAATAAGTGTGTGTGTGTGTGTGTGTGTGTGTGTGTGTGTGTGTGTGTGAGATTCTGCGGCCTCAACTCCAAAAGCACTCCAGTGGCCATAAACAGGAAATTAAACCCGGCCCCGAGCACTGCGCAGGAGGATTGTGGGTAAAGGTGCACGGACAACACGGCCCCATTCATCGCGTTCATAATCATCTTGTGATCATCTGTTTATTTTTAGGAAAAGTAAGGAATTCGGAATTAGCTAGGTGTGGTCATGTGCGCAGGAGATAACGCGCTCACACACTCGCAGCCTCCGTCTATCTGGACCTGGTTAATATGTAGTGCTTACGAGCAACTAGGTTTCAAACCAGTTTAAAGTTCAGCCTGGTACTGCACGGCGTCCTTCTGGGAACACGGGACAAGTCCGACTCCCTGCCGGCTAATTAAACAGGCTATAGCTGTTTACCAAATAATACTGGATTCCCATTGGTCAGAAGGGTTTGCGCTCGTTCTGGTGCTTTTAATTCGTTTCTCACAGGGACTCCTTCCTAATCGCGAAGTTTTCTATGAGGAGATGCTCGTGCAAAAACAAAAAAAGGCTTCAGTGTTGACTGAATGTATGTCTACTGTTGCTGCTCACGCTGCACCGTTTTAAATCAGGAAGAACCTCATTGCGTCTCGGATATGTGCTATAACGTACACTTACCGAACAGGGGTAAAAACGTAACTTTATAATGGAGGAATGTTCATTTTTCTCGATAGCGGGACAAACCACGTTTTATAAAATGTTATAACGTAATCGATAACTTGTTCCACATCATTAAAAGCTACTATATGGATAAACGGATAAAAAGTGCCTTTATTTAATCGTTAAAATTTGCAGTGATTCTGCAGTAAAGGTTTAAGGACCTTCCGCACAGCTTTGATTTGAACTTCCAACCTTTATATCACCTTTTCCAACCCAAAGCCTTCAGCACGCTGCCACCATGTCTGTGTAGCATTGCGAGGGTTCGGGGAGGGAAAAAAAATCCCCCTCAAACTTCATTATCTGCATGACTGATCTCAATACTGGAAGGGTTAATATTTAACAGAGTAGCTGCTCATTTTTATGTTTTATGTTGCGTAGCCTGAAAGTTGTCCACTATTTGGGCAAAAAGCCTCATATCAATAATTCACACTTCCTGTATCGTGAAGTCTTTTCAGGACAAACCACAGCGTCCCACATTTGTCCTTCTCCACCTCAAAGGGCTCAAACTCGGGTCCATTCCAGCATCCTGCAGTGGTGTGTGTGTGTGTGTGTCTGCGCCAAGACTTACACACAAACACGCCACACTCATACACACTCATGCACACACTCACCGTTTTCTTCGCTGCTGCGTCACAGTCCACGTCTGACGTTTTGAATTCAGGGGTCGGCGCGGCGGCGTTGGACGGCATCTTCGAAACCAAACCTGACTCTCAGCGATGCATTTAGAAATGAACGCGAATGAGAAAGAAAGTTATTCTGGGGCGATGTTGCTGATCCACCTTCCGTCCTTCAGATCCTCCTTCTCCCTGCGGAAGGAACAAAATATTTCTCAGCGAAGAGCTAATTATTGTTTGATAAGCAAGAAAAAATAAACGGACCACAAAGTAACAGTACCCTTTTACTCTAAAAATGTAGACGATCGGCACCGGAAACACGGCTAATATAGCTAGCATGTAACTGAACCTATGGCTACCGATTTGGCGTCATACACTGAAGCAAACTTGGAGACCAAACGCAAGGGTCATTAAGCGTTTGAGCTTTTTGCTAGAGCTTTTGTGTCAGCTACAAAAAGTGAAATTTGACCTGATAGCGCTTGCGGTCCGACGTTTCTTCAAAGACACAGGAAAAACCGTATCCTATCACGTTCCATCTCTCATTAAACGTGTATAGAAACATTACGAAGAAAAATAAAGCTTGGAAGGAAGTAGCAGAGATTGTTGTTGCATCCAGTCAGCGTGCGTAGCTAGTAGTTTGCTAATCTAATCTGGCAACGAAGCTAGTATGAGGCCGAGCTTCTAACAAGTAAATCAAACCACCGATTTTCGTCTTTAAGTAGTTGGCTTTAGAAACCTGTCCATTTTTTCTACTACCGTTTCCCTTCAGATCAGGCCACACCCACACGCAACGAAAGTAACCGTCACACAAACAGCAAGTGACAGCCGGATTGTCACGCTCTACTATGAATGTTGAGTCAGTAGGGTTGGTTTGTGTACCTTTCACATCTGAATCGGTACCAGTACTGGTACCTGGAATTTAGTACTAATACCCAACGGCACTTTTTTCAGTACATTACGCCCTCTGTGATTGCAAAAAAGATCATTTCAGTTATAAAAATATAATATCAGGTTGAACATTGTTATTTATTTAGAACATTTTAAACACCACACAAAATAAAACCCATCTCTGCCTCTCAAAACCGTCCCTACATCCTCCACCAGGGAAAACGTTACTCTCTCACCCTGATGTGCTCTCAGGTACTGAAATTTGGCACAATTTAATGTGAATCAGTACTCCGTATTACTGATGTCATTCAATCGGTACCCTGAAAAGTAGTCTGGTACCCAGCCCTATGAGTCAGTGGGACATTGTGTAAATCTTATTTTTGGCCAAACGATTCTTTTAAGCGAATCAACTTTGGCAAATCAAATCAAATTTGATGCTTCGGAATTACAACTCGGTGGAAATGTTTTGAGTCAAGCTCGAGACACACACGGACACAGCTTTATTTTATCAAGATGTTTGTTTTATTGCGCAAACACTTCGATCGATTCAAAGGAGTTGTTTAAATGGAGTGAATCGTGCTCTAGTCACTCATCACCGTTTAATATGTCTTAAATGCGTCCTGGAGCAGATGTAACACAGACACTGAATGGAGTAAAAGGATGTGGGTTTTTCCACAGAGGCTTCTCATCATCTACAAAGGTGGCAATTTGACCATCAATCAAACACGCTTTATGCAGAAGCAAAACAGGGGACTCTTTTAACATCGTTATCTTGTCGGCTCACTGCGGCACAGTCAGCACTTTTTTTTTTAGTTTTTGCTGGAGAGAGGGATGAAGATAAGCAAGCAAGTCCTGGCAGAGGCAGAACGGAGAGTCGCTGTAAAAGGCCTCCCACGTGGGACTCGCCTGCGTAACATGGCGCTCACTGAACTGCTGCCAGTTTCTATCCTGAGCTGTTCCGCGTACTTCAGCTCTAACTACAGTGCCTCGCTAGCGTGGAGAATCCTGGACGCTAGTGCTGGTGTTGCTCAGACTGTTAGTGCACAAACATGAAGCGCTACACAATTCAATTTGTGATTTTTCCGTCCCAGAATTCCATTACAGCCTTCACTGAGACCACAGAAGTACAAAAAGAAAGCAATCCCACAATTGAGTTTGTCAGTTCTCGTGAGCTTTGTAGTAAAAACGTACTAGCCAACTTCTCACTTGCAATTTCTGTACTCTTATCATACAGCTTGCTTAGCTAGCTAATTAACTAGCTAACAAGCCAAGAGGCTAATAATCTTGCTAGCTGTAAATAAAGTTAAAGGAAATGGATAACATTTTTAGATATCATCCTGTAATTGCTCTGACAGTTTAGCAAGATATTTTACAGGAGGTCAAACATGATATGGCTGAAGTTTTATGACAATTCTGTTGCTAGGCAACTTGGAAACGCACGTTCAGCATAATCTGGCTAATGACCGGGGCTAAATATTTAGCCGCGAACCTTTTATACAGACAAGGTGAGGCGCAGGAACAGTGAAAACACTTCACTCAGGCTGGTAAATTATTTAAAAATAGAAGGCTCTGTACTGCTAATATTACAATTAGCATGGACCATTACGTGAACTAGCACACTGTGTTCTAGCACACTCAGAAACACCGGCATCTCATGAACTTTGAGATAGGGAAAAAATGCAAGTTCTGAAGTAATCGTCTCGTAAACATGGTAAACAAGGCCACGTTTGAAGAGGAGGGGATACAGAACACAGGGAGTATGCTAACACAGTTGGCTAACACAGCATGCTAACAGAGTATGCTACCACAGAATTTACTCAGCAGTTTTTCTTAAAATCAGTTGATTCTGTTGTCACGTGAATAAATTCAAATCTTTAAATTTGAAAATTTTTATTTGAAGCACCATGACACTTTTGTGGACTGCACAGTTTCTATTATTCATGATTTAAGCTAGTTAATGACCGAGGCTTACGGCTTGGCTAGCTGTTCTTTTATACGGACATTCTAAATGTATATCGATAGTAAAAAATAGATAAACATGTCCAGAATATCCACATTCCCCTCAGATTTTTTGGCAAACTGCTTAAAAAAGACTCCACATTTAAATTAAATTAAAAATTAAAGTCTTAGCATCAACTGCTAAGAAAACGCTCATGGTTTCTAACTATATTTGGGAAACGCCAGTTCTGCATCACAGCTTATGAACTCTGTGCTGTTACACAATTCTGAAATTTTTACTTCGAATCGCACAGAGAATACCACAAGAGCTAGCTAGTCTTGTAGCCAAACAATCTCAATCAAATATTAAAGAGACAAAAAACAAGACAAAATTGTCCAGAATATCAACATTTCTCTCAGATATGTTGGTGAATTGCTAAGAAAAGCCACGACATGACTACAATTACACTGTAATTGCACTTAGCATTGGTCACTAACTCAAATTTCATGGTATCTGCTACAGGGGAAATGCTAGTGCTGCGTCACAGATCGTAAATTCTGACAAGAAAACTTACAAAACATCTATGTAGGAAAAAAAAAATTTCTGATTGATATATTTCATATTAAGTATAATTTAAATTTAGTATATGAATATACTTGCTTGTTTTTAGTACCTTAACTGTACTAAAAACAAGCAAGTATATTCATATACTAAATTTTATTATTTCCATTTTAAAATATATTTCCTAAACTGCAAAGACGTTTTATGTAATTATACATTATCCATCCATCCATCCATCCATTATCTATACTGCTTTATCCATCTGCATGTCTTTGGACTGTGGGAGGAAACTGGAGCACCCGGAGGAAACCCTTGCATGTACGGGGAGAACATGCAAACTCCACACAGAAAGGCAATTATACATTATTGCTAACACAATTATACAACTTTGAAATGTATTTTTTAAATTACAAACTCTAACCAAGAATTTCAGATTAATTATTAAAAAAAAAAAAGGAAAGCTAGCAAAAATTTGCATGCATAAAAGGAGCACTTAATTTAAATTCCATTGTTTACATTTGAGAGGATATACTGTTATGCTGCTTTATTAGATATTAGTGAGTGCGCTCTTTTGAGTTCGTGAGAAGCCTCGGCGTGAAATTGCCTCTGACAGGTGTGGCATAGAAACCCTGCAGGGACTTGCAGGAACCTGTAGACTGTTTCCGTAGATTAAAACAGCGCTGTTTGGTTCTGCATGACATATTTCAACCAGGATCTTATTGATCAGTTCCAGTGTAGGAGGTTAAAAATAGGCAGGACGTTATCTAGAAATCAGTGAGACCGGTAGAGTGGGTTTGAGATGTCAACTGGGAGGAAAACAATGAGGTCTCCTGCACTTTGTAACATTCAGAGGTAAAGCTTTTTGACAGCAGAAACATTTTTGCAGTTTATCAGGAGGTTGGTGAGGGAACGACTGCTTTATATTTAAGCAATATCGCATACCAAGTTGTATGGTTATACACAATATCGGCACACAAATCGTTGTGAGCTAGCCAGCCAGCTAGCCGACGTTCTATAAAGTTAGCATAGCTTATTCTGGATCTATGTTCACTAGCAAAACAAAAATAGACAAAGTGTTTGGACATATCAGTTTCTTGTTTATATTTTTAGAAAAACCATATCATGCACACAATCATGCCATTATATGGAATGGCTACGATTAGCTACGGCACTCGACCTGCGGCTCACGATGCAAAAGCAAAGACAAATCCCACAAGAGCTACACTATCTTGATAGCAAGTGTGCTAGCTGGCTAGCTAGCGCATATTGATTTGAACATTCCCACTAAATTTGCTTCTTGTAAAACTGGCTCCACTTCTTCCTTTTTATCTTCACCTGATAAGCTATTATAATTAAAAAGTCAAAAGTTATATTCAGTAAAAATCGTATCATTTGCCATGTCTGCTAAGCATGTAACAATTTAGTACGCATAGGTAAATCACGATACACATGACGTTATGACATTAGAAACAATGGACATAAAAATGAACCGCGATTCATCGCTTAGTTTTTCCTTGCTGTAATTGCATTATTTATATAGCAGAGGGCGCAATAATGTACAATAGCAGGAATACATGTGACATCACCGTAGGCGCAAATAACACCAATTCTAATGAAAACAACACACAAAAAGCAGATATAAAATGGTAAAGAGCTTTTGTGATCATTTACAAAAAAGATCAGGAAATCGGTGGTTGTTTTATGTGTAAGCTTTTTAAATGTTTAAGAAAATGTTGTTGTTTTTTTTACCTTTTTTCATTTTTAATTAAAGGAATTTTTAGTGAATAGGTTATTATATTTTACTCCAACCTTTACAAATTTAAATAATTGCATATAATTATTGTTGGTTATTAAGATAATGAAACAAAAGTATACGTTTTTATTTAACAAAAGGAATATTTAAGTTGATAAATAATAGGAAAATAAATATTGCATTTTTTTTTTGGTAATAAAAATTTCTTTTTTTAAATAAAAAAAATCAAATCGTGAACCTAATATCGTGAATGGAATCAAATCATGAACTGGGTGAACTGTTACATACCTAATGTCCACTGATGATGTCGGTAACACTACTGTAGTCACCGTTCCAAACTAGGAAGTGCAGTTTTTCGTAGCGACCACAGACGAGTGGAGTGATGCATACAATGAAACGCCACAGAGGAGGTTATACTAAATATAAGCACTCTTGGAATGCCTCTCGACCAATTAGAAGAGTGAACCGTGACTGTTATATATAGCGTATATAATGTAAGTGCGAACTAACTTGTTTTGTGGACATTCAGTATAGTTACAATTAATGTATGAAATCGTAAATTGCTGTGCTATAAGTGGAATAAAACACTGACTGTTTTCCTATAACAGTACACACTCAAGTGTTTGTTTGTTTTTTTAATTCCTTAATAGATATATTAGCTAATATTTTGCTATTTCCAAAAATTTACACATTTGCAAATTTTCTGTGCCCCCAAGCCTTGATCACTTTACATTTTTTATTCCGGATTTCTAATTTCCATATTTTCGTGTTCTTTAGTTTCTCGTTCCACTCAGAGTCGCTTCATGTTTATCGAAGAACTAGCTAGCCAGAGACGTTTGTCTGTTTTTATTTCTGATCTCCGACGCTAGTCAGACTAACAAAAAATAATAAAATATCACGTACACTCTTCATTTAAACGTGGTTTTAATGAATTTGACTCACATTCAAAATAGTAGCGCACTTTGGAGTTAGAGTGATATTCATGATACATTTGTAAAAAATTAATTCAATTTTTAATCGGGGTAAGACGTGTGTGCCTCTAACGTAAAGCCATAAGCACTAATAACCAAGATTAAAGTGCTTAAGAGCATTTATGTCAAATCAATATATTAAAGTCGAGAACCAGTGTGTGGTATAAAGCGCGGCGTAAATCTGCAGGCCCCTCATTACACACTCCTCAACTACACAACACCTAACGACAATAACACCAGTGTAATGATTATAACATTGATAATACACACCAGTAACGGATAACAAATGAACTGAAACACGGAAACGTGAAATAGAACCCAAAAAAGTAACACACAATCACCACACAAGTTTACGACAATCACACACTCGCTCTCTAATCAGTGACTGTAAATGAGAAGGCCAGCATCAGTGTTACAATAGTAAATTAATACCTACACATGTCGCATTAGCACGTTTAGTGTTTAATTATCTCTTACAATATTAAACGAAGAGCTACACTGTTATGTTAATATTTAACAGAACAGACTCTAACATTATTGATTTAACACTGAATGAACAGCTTGCAATTAAAAGTTGCTTTAACAGTGACTTATAAAATGATTCCGGTTAACACATTAACACATTGCATGAACACCTCCAGCGATGTCTTAAATCTAGTACGGATTTAACATCTACATTGTTTAATAACTCTGGTAGTGTTTAATAAAATCCGATTACTCTGAATTAACACCTAAAAGACTGCACTGTCTCAGCATTTCCGGGCAACCCTGTAAGTGTTAATTCAACATTACAACTCACATAGACAAGGTCTTAATGCAGCCCTGCAAGTGTTAATTCAACACTGTAAGAGTCTCTTAGTGCAGTGTTGAATTAAGACATTGTGTTTAACATTCTCTTAGTGTTGAATTAGGAAATGTGTTGACTAGATTTATTGAATAGATTTGTACAGTATTGAATTAACACTCAAAATCACACACTATTCTACTACAGTGTTTCCTCATGGCAGTGTTCTGTAAATGCAACTGAATATTCAAGAGACTATTAAACACCGAATCTCTCTCTGGTGTTTAATTAACAGGGGCACATTAAGACATTACGTGTTTTATACACTACTACGGTGTTTAATCAACACCTATAAGGTTGCATTAAGACATTAAGGGTTTAATACACTCTTAGTGTTGAATTAGAACCAACATGGTCATATTAAGACAAAGTGTTTAATACATTCTTTTATTAATACATTTAATTAATCTTTTATTGATATTTAATACAGAGTATTTAAATTAGCACCTAGTGTTACATACAATGTTGAATCCACACCTACAAGGTTCCATTAAGAAATTAGGTGTTTAATACACTCTTACCATGCTGACTCAACACCTACAGTGTCACATTAAGTGTTTAATACACTCTTACAGTGCTGACTCAACACCTACAGTCACATTGAGTGTTCAATACACTCTTACAGAGCTGACCCAACACCTACAGTGTCACATTGAGTGTTAATACACTCTTACAGTGCTGACTCAACACCTAGAGGGGTGCATTTACAAATTAAGTGTTTAATACACTTAGTGTTGACTTAATACCTACAGAATTGCTTTAAGAAATTAAGTGTTGAGTCAACACTTAGAGTGTGTTAAACACCTACAGGATTGCATTATGACATTTAGTGTTCAATACACTTAAGTGTTGACTCAACACCTACAGGATTGCATTAAGGTATTAAGATTTTAATACACTCTTACAGTGAGGAATCAACACCTACAGAGCTACATTAAGACTTTATTATGCTCTTACAATAACAACACCTACAAAGATGCATTAAGACATTAAGTGGTTAATACACTCGCACAGTGTTCAAATGAACACCTACTGTGTTGCATAAAGTGTTGAATGGGTGTTGACACCTACAAGGTCACATTAAGTGTTTAATACACTTACAGTATTAAATCAACACCTAAAGGTTGCAGGTTGCATTAAGACTAAGTGTTTAATACACTCTTACTATGTTTACTCAACACCTACAGTGTCACATTAAGTGTTCAATACACTCTTACAATGCTGACTCAACACCTAGAGAGGTGCATTTACAAATTAAGTGTTTAATACACTTAGTGTTGACTTAACACTTACAGAATTGCATTATGACATTTAGTGTTCAATACACTTTTAAGTATTGACTCAACACCTACAGGATTGCATTAAGGTATTAATACACTCTTACAGTGTTGAATCAACACCTACAGGGTCCCATAAGAGTTTAGTACACTCTTAGTGTTGACTCAACACCTAAAGGGTTGCAGGTTGCATTAAGGCCTTTTAATGTTTAATGCACTCGTACAGTATTGAATCAACACCTACAGGGTCTCAATAAGAAATTACACGTTTGATACACTCTCACAGTGTTCAGTTGCCTTTACAGAAACGCTGCATAACGTCCTGACTCAACACCGCCGGGGCTGCGTCTCAAACCGCGTACTAGATTTGTCAAAATCAGGACGCCACCATGAGGGGAGACAGTCTGTAGTGTTCGGATTGAGACGCAGCCGTAGGTGTTTAATTCCGCGCCGGAGGGATTTATCTATCTATCTACCAAGTTCCGCGCGAGGGAAAAACGTCACCGAGCTCCGGTTATTTTCCACTAACAGCGAATCGGAAGCCTCGCGACCTCATTTAATCATCAGTCTCGGAGTATTTATGGCTCGAAGGTGACTCGTTAGGACTGAGAGGGGAAAAAACGGCGAATCCCGGAGACATACGCCACACCGTTAGTGCACGCCCGCGCGCGCTTCAGCTCGGTTCGGCGCTCGCTTTGGAATTAGCACGCAGAAAAAGAGAGCGAAAGAAAGAGAGAGAGGAGGAAAATGGAGTGAAACGTTACCCGTTTCGCCGGCCCCAGGCCTGAGCCCCCCTCCGGTATTCGCTCGCGCGCTGCCCCGTCCCGTCTTCCCTCCGTGGCCGCTCTCTCCCTCTCTCCCTCTCTCTCTCTCGCTCGCTCTCGCGTGTTCACGCTCTCTCTCTCTCTCTCTCTCTCTCTCTCTATCTCTCTTCCCGGCCCCGGTCGCTCGTTCACTGGGGCTCTCACGCGCCGCCGCAGAGGACGTCAGACCGGAAGAGATTCCGCAGAGTCCTAAAAGCTGTGGGAGAAATCGTTGTCGTCGTCGGTGCTCGTGACATCACGGGAAAATCGCGCGCGCGAGAGAGAGAGCGAGAGAGAGAGGATGCTGACGTATTTTGGAATTGTAACGGTTTGTAACTCAGCTTCGGTTTGAATCTGAGGCACGAGCGAAGAACTCAAAGAGGTTATTAACGTTTGAAAAATAACGGAAAATAACCTAATAATAATAATAATAGTAATAACTGAACTAGTTCAACATGACAGAAATGTAATTTCTTCTAAACAAACCGTGTGTATTAGCTACACCGCACTGGCCCTGTTAACACACTGAGCATTCAGCTCACAGCTGGACCGCTGAGACACATCTGCGTTTACACTTGTGTGTATCTTGCGTCTCCATGCTGTCCAGCCGACCACTTTTGTTCAAATTTCGTTACTGCCTACATCACTTCCGCTAGAAGGTCAAAGGTCCCCGCGCAAAATCATATTAAAACGTTAAAGCTGTAACATACCTTCATTATTTTCTTGCACTCCAGCCATGTACATCAGCGCTCCTCCATTTTTTTCCCTAGCATGTCGCGCTGTTACCAAAACAATCACCTCGTCCAGCATTAATGACGTATTTTCCTGTTACGTCCGTGTTGAGGACGCATCGGGACGCATTAGCGTTTACACTACAGACGTTATGTGGTTAAATGCGTCTCAGACCACTTCTGTGATTTGAACGAATGTCTTGAATGTGTCGCAGAGGTCGTTTACACTTGTATTTAGCGCTGTCCAGTTGTGATCAGATCGCCCAAGACGCATTTTAATACGAAGTGTAAACGGGGTCTGTGTCTCTCATCAAAAATACTATCAAATACATATTGGAAAATGCTTGTTCTTGTTGGAAAACTTCCAAATTTAACCTCCATTTGGCCGTCCAGAACTAGAAGTAAAGGTACCAAGCTGTATACTTCCTCGTCAAGCTGCGTTTTTTTGGCTCGAGAGAAAATAGAGAGGCAGGTGAAGGGAATGACTTTACATTGTAAATGAGAACAGGAACGAACTTGTCAATGTTTAATGTAGCTATAAATGGATAAAAAGTACAAGTGTCTTTAAAAAAAAGTAAAAAAATTCTAATCGTTAGCAAATTGATATAGTACAAAAGGAATAAAAACATCAACTTCAAGGTGATAACAGCAACTCCACATCACTGATTATTTTCCTGTAACAGCACGACACCGAGGGTTTTATTGCTTCGTTTAGATCGACTGAACTGCGCAGAGCACAATAAGCAGATTTACTCATAAATCATGATTAAAAATGAAAAGGCGTCAGCTGTCCACAGCCCACTCTGGTGCGATCATTTATTATTGCCCCATTTCCCTTCCTGCTCTATAACACACTAGTACTGCGCAGCTGAGATCCAAAATGGCTCCACTGAGCTCAGAGTGACCCACTTACTGCCTCCAACAACACACACACACACACACACACACACACAGACACACAGCATAACTGTGATTTAAAGCAGCTCCAAAGAGCCATGCGCTGGGAAGGAGGTCATAAATAAGCCGTCTCACCTCAAAATTACCCCCCAACATGAGCAGGTCAAACACACACACACACACACACACACATATACACACACACACACACACAGAGCATTGATTCGTATTCACTCAGAGGAAAACCGAGACAGTAGGGGGTTACGGAGCTGAAAGATCAAGACAGGCATTATATCATACTGATCGATATCGTTATGTCATTATTATTCATAGAAATTGATAAAATTATTTTAATAAACATCATAATTTGACTTTCACATCTAGTTTGGTTTCTTGAAGGAAAAATGACACTTTTTTTTTTAATTCACATGTGACCTTCACCAAGATTGATTTCACTTTTCATTGACATTTTAGGTACCGGTTTCCTACATTACCCACAATGCCATGCCGATTCTGTAGAAGTAGGATGTAGCCCTCGCTTCATCTCTACATAAAAGAGAAGAACGATGCAGCGGCGCTTTAGTCCTTGAGTCTGTCCAGCTCCCATCTCTCGCCTCTGCTCAAACTGATTAGCTTCAGCTTTCACACTCATATCGCCCCAACACCATCACACTCGTCATCTCGGAGATCGCTAACTAGCCACGCCTGGTCTCCGGCATGACTCAGCGTCGCGTAACGCTGCAATGCATTCTGGGATTTCGAGTTCAATGGAAACTTCGTCTCGTTTGATAGAACCTGAGATTGCTATTAAACACCATCTTGGCTGCACTAGTAATAACATCGACAGGGTTAATGGCATGACACACGATCACTTCACAACTCCGTGCACCAAACATACAGAACCAAGCATGAAATTAGCGCCAGAATCACAAATATATCGTAAAAATCCCTTGAATGTGTTTCAGGCTGGAGTTTTAGTCTAGAAGGAACCGATCTGCTGTCACAAAAACATCTCCATCGTGTTTATTTTCATCTCGGCTTCCCGTAACGGCCGTGTGTGAGAACTGGATGTTATTATACAGTAGATGGGGAAATTCAGGGGAAACCCCACCCAAAATCACTATGTGGTGCTCAGTATGTGGACAACGGGAATACGGTGTGAGAAGAAATGGACAGGAAGGGAGGAACTGAAACAGAGAAAGGCTTAACAAGGGAGAACGGGGAAGGGAAAGGGATCAGATTTGGAACGTGTCCTTGGGTAAACTATAGCTGGGCTGTTTTTCTCTCTCTCGCACACACACACACACACACACACACACACAGCTGTTCCAATTATACAGTGACCTGATTAGGCCTCTTATCAAATTACATCACTTTCTTTTAAGCCTCATCGTCTCTTTAATACACGTTAGCAAATGTGGTTTACCTGACCACACACACACACACACACACACACACACACACACTCTGCTCCCAGCCTTCCTCTCTCTCGCTCTCTCTCGCTCTCTCTCTCAGACACACACACTGTCCTCAGCTCGCCTCGCTCTCATTAAAACGCACTCCATGTCGCGCCTGCTTGTGTTGGCGTCTTGCCAAGATGGCCGTCTGACCACACGCACACCTCGCATCCATGTTCTCACTCCATCCATCTCTCCTGCCCGGGATTTTCTGTCTCGTCTCAGCAGAGAGGTCAGAGGTCATCAGTTTAGTCTCAATTGACGACGCCCTCGACTAACCCCTAGTTACGGAGGTCAGAAAACAAGCTGTCTCACGCAATCCATTACTGTCCGTCACTGCAGATGATTAAAGGAATCCGTTCCTTTAGCCCTTGATGTGTTCGGTGCCTGACGAGGTGAAATGATACCAAACCATAATCATATGCTCTTTCATCGTCCTGGTAAGATTTATTACCGATAAAATCTCAGCCCAATTCTGTGACGCACGCTGTGACGACTTGCGTTCATGTCCGATTATACAATGAAGACCCTCTACCGAAAGACCTGTGATTAACGAAAACGACTAAGTTCTGCTTACGTCGTCAACCTGCACATACAGCTATGTCAACATCCTTAAAAGTGAGCTTGACGTAATGATCGGATATATTTCTGTAAATACTAGCTTGCGTGTAGCTGTTCCGTCGGTTTTTGCTGTTAGTTGAGCATCATAGCAGGCCTGACATTAAAAATCATGCACAATGACAGGCCTTTGTTGTCGGCCATCTTTGTTCGCTTTGTTTACAACATGCGATTTTTTTTCTTTCTTTAATAGCAAAATCACTTTAAGAAAAAAATTCCGGTTACACAAGATGGCCGCCTCTGTAACGTTCCAGCTCCATGTTTATAGATTGTGAATTGTACAAGCGTATGCTTCCGTGAAGGATGTCCTTTTTTTATCCACGCAAAAACGCCACCTACTGTACTTTTCATTAGTAACACTTGGCTGCTAATCACTCTCTTAATGCTTGTAGAAATAGGAAGGGTGCACTTATTTTTTCCCACCTGGTTTGTGAATGCTGGTTTACTTTTTGAGAAAAAATAAATACAGATGTTAGTTTATAGAAGTTGGTGAGAATGACACAGTTATTATTTCGGCTCTGATAAATTAAAACATCGAACTGAATGAGGGTGTACTTTCTTTTTCCCAAGACTGTAAACCAGGAGCCAGGAACGTGATCTGAATTAAACCCAGTGAAATAAGGTTTGGTATGGACAGGTATGAGAACACTGAGCGTCTTCTACACAATATAGAAGTGGATTGAAGTGCCTTGAATGCTGGGACTGTGAGAGTCATGTGACTGAGCTCAGCTGCGTGTCATTAGAAGAAGTGCGTGTTGGGTGTCGTAGTCCACGGAGGTCGAGTCTGTAGGCCGTGAGCACATATTACGCTGTGTGTACGATTACACGCAGCATCTCCATCACTCTGTATACTTACACATATACATTGATATATATATAAACAATCTATTAAAAAAACGGTGCAGCAAAATAAACAAGAAATAAAATAAATAATAAAAAATCAATTGTAGCCTATATTTCAATCACCGCAGACACAGTTTTAATTTTAAATAATTTATATTCAGTATTTTTGTAAATAATTGTAATTAAGTAAACGGAGACCCAACTCTGATTGGTTAAGCTCTGTGCATAACTCCCATGAAACGCACTGAGTAGTGCTTAAGACCGTAGTGACATCTGGGGTGTCTTTAGTTTTGGCAGCAGCAGTTTGTACATTCAGATCCCTAATGAGCAAGCCAGAGGCGACAGTGGCGAGGAAAAACTGAGGCCTGCGCTGAGGACAGAAGAGCATTCTGGGAGACGTGAGGTCAGATGGAGCCGCGTGCGGGGGCGGGGCAGGGGCGTGGTCAAGCACTGGCTGCGGTTTTGTTCAATTTAGATATTTTTAGATTGTTTTTTGTAGTTTTAAGTGTTAAGAAGGTCCATCAGATCCTAGTCAGCAGGAGGGGTCTGCAAAATAAACATACAGTTGGATTTTAAAATAAAATCAAAAGCTATCATATTTTTAAATGTATATTCTTATGCGTATATACTCCATATATATTCCATATCTATATTCAATCTGTGGATCAGCTTTACCTCCAGCGTGCTGGGATTGATCAGAATATTCACAGGCTTGATGTCATGTTGAAGAGCTCCGTGACCACCTCATTAGCATGAACTTCCCAGCTCACGGAGGATCTCGCGGGGGTTGGGGCTCTCCACATCCAAGATGAGGAAATTGGGAAACTTGGTCCACTCCAGCGGTCCACTCACGCTCAGGATAACTGGACACCATCTCCTTTAAGTCCACCTCCAGAGGGAGCCTGTGCGTCTCTCCAGGCTAAAATCACACACACACACACACACACACACACACACACACACACACACACACACACACACACACACACACACACAC
>JAQMYM010000012.1:26448522-26465810 GCA_030014255.1 Parauchenoglanis ngamensis
AGATCAGACAGATCAGAAATATCAGGTGGTTCAGAGAGATCAGAGAGATCATGTGGGTCAGAGAGATCAGACAGATCAGAAAGATCAGGTGGGTCAGAGAGATCAGACAGATCAGAGAGATCAGACAGATCAGAAAGATCAGGTGGGTCAGAGAGATCAGAGAGATCAGGTGGGTCAGAGAGATCAGACAGATCAGAAAGATCAGGTGGGTCAGAGAGATCAGACAGATCAGAGAGATCAGAAAGATCAGGTGAGTCAGAGAGATCAGACAGATCAGAGAGATCAGACAGATCAGAGCTCAGGGAGATCAGAGATAAGAGATCAGATGGGTCAGACAGCTCAGAGATCAGAAATCAGACGGTTCAGACAGATCAGAGAGATCAGAGCTCAGAGAGATCAGACGGATCAGAGATCAGAAAAATCAGACAGATCAGAGATCAGACGGATCAGAGTGAAGACCATCACAAAAACCTGACCATGAAGAGGAGTCTACCACTACGGGAGAAGAGAGAGAGAGAGAGAGAGAGAGAGAGGAGGGGGGGGACAAAAAAGGACAAAAAAAGAAGGAAAGAAGGAAGGAAACATGTTTGATTCACTCTGGTTCAGAGTTAAGGTTTAGGAAAGAAAGGATCGACTGACAGAAAGATAAAAGTAAGGAAGTAAAGTAAGAAACTCCAAAGCACACGTCCGATTCACTTCCTGCAACTGAGTCGATTCAGAGTCGATTCACTTTCTCCCCACTGTTCAGAGTCGCGAGTCAGAGTGCCGAGTTCTCACAGTAAAGAGCCAGAACCGCACATCACCAGCACTCTTTTCTGGCTGAGGATCTAGAACATGGCCTGTTTGATAAAAGAGAGGTGTTCTCCGTTGGTTCTTCCTCCTCCTCTCTTTTTCTCTCTCTCTGATCTCAGTATTGTGGAGCAAATTCGAGAACTCCCTCGAGGAACATGATAAAAGCGCTCAGGCTGGGAAAATCCAACCCGCTCACTGGCTTCTCTCTCCCAGGGACCTGCACGTGTTTGTGTCTGACACGTGAGACATGTGTGCTGCCACTGACACCATGTATGGCTGTGGGGCTGAAGAGAAGGAACGCTAATGCACAGAATGACAGAGTGAAATATAAACAGAGAAGCTCACACACCCTGCGAAAACAAGAATACACACTGCACTCCCTGAGGAAACAAGTACACACACCAAGAGAGTTTAAATAAACAGGACAGTAAACCGCAATAAACTCCTACGCCCAGCACACACACACACACACACACACACATACTACAGTCTGAATTCTGATTGGTCATTCAGATGTATATTAACGTGCTCCTTCGAATACATTATCGTTTCCATAGCAACAGTGCATTCCCAGCGATTAAAGAGATTTAAATCGTTTACGACGTCGTGAGAGAAAAACCTACACTTCTCCATGATTCATGTTGCGACTGTATTTCACAAAAAAACTTTAGCGCCATGCCATTCTAACTCCGCCGTTACCACGATGTTATCATGTGTGTGTCGTATCAGGTACACAAACAAGCTCAGAGATCCACTTCCTGTTTCCTGTTCCACGTAGCAAACAACCACCACTGAGTGTGTTTACCCTTTATTTTATTTTGTCTTTATAACATGTTTTTTTGTCCATCACATTATACACACACACTCACTCACACTCATTCACACACTCACACACTCACTCACTCACACACTCACTCACTCACTCACACACTCACACACTCACTCACTCACACACTCACTCACTCACTCACTCACTCACTCACTCACACACTCACTCACTCACTCACTCACTCACTCACACACTCACACACTCACACACTCACACTCACATCTCTGTTGGTGTCAAATAACAATTCATGACAATAATTTGTCAGGTTAGGCTTTTCAGTGTGTGTCTCTTAATGACACTGTGTGTGTGTGTGTGTGTGTGTGTGTGTGTGTGTCTGTGTGTGTAGCAGGTAGGGTGTACATCAGATATGGGGAACGAACATTCCATACATTCCCCAGGTCATAGTGAGACTAGGAGAATGGGGGCTTGAGTACCACCTTCGCTCTGTGTGTGTGTGTGTGTGTGTGTGTGTGTGTGTGTGTGTGTGTGTGTGTGCTTGTGCTTGTGTGTGTGTGTGTGTGTGAGTGTGTGAATGACTTAGAGTTAATTATGCATCACATGACTGAAGGGTGTCACGCTTTCTTTCAAAATACATGCTTCAGGGATCTGTGATGAATCTTTTCTTACACACACACACACACACACACCAGATGTTTCTGTTGGTCACACTAATGACTCATCTTAACATTAAAGTGACCTCTAGCAGCCTTACTTATTGGCTGACTAAAACAAACAAACACACACACACACACACACACACACACACACACACACACACACACAGAGACACACAGAGACACACTATGAACAAAGTTCAAACTTCAAGCATTGCATGAAAAACATCATAAAACTTCATGAACACACCAAAAATGGTCAGAATTACAGCTGTGCAGCTTCTTGGCCTGGTTTCCTCTGCATGAGATTCCATCTGAAAGGAAGATCAACATCCATCTACATCCAGAACTTGTGTGTGTGTGTGTGTGTGTGTGTGTGTGCACATCCAAAACTTGTGTGTGTGTGTGTGTGTGTGTGTGCACACGATTACAACAGGTAGCCTAATGAGTGCACTCGCAAAAAAACAAGCCCTGAGCATCAGGCAATATGATCAGATATTATTTCGGTTGTGGATTATTTTCAGAGCGGCGCGGATGCCGAGAGTGGAGGACCAAAAATATCTGGTGGTGTGGTGGTGGTTAGAAACAGAGTGAACGATTAACACACACACACACACACTCTGTGTTTTAGCCTCCCTTTGCTGGACTAACAACATACACACCATATCATGAAACATGAAAACACTGTGTTTAAATAGCGACATCTTGTTTATCACTCCGAACACTAAGGAAAGAAATTTAAATCGTTCGTGAACTGTTCATGAGAGCTTTTGCAAATGCAACGTGACAGGTTATTTGGGGGAAAAAATGACCAGAAACAAAATGATCGTATCGCTCGAGTACATATAAGAAGACTCCGTAACAAAAACGTATCGATCTGCTTCAAATGGTATAGTTGTTGCGATTTTACGTTAAATTAACATGTTGCCGAATGCTGACTTTCATATTAATCATTTGAAATGAAGAAAGAGATCCAAAACAAATCCTTTAATTTAAACGAACAGGATTAGCCATTCAGTTAGGACAAAAGTAATGGCGCCCTATTAAAAAAAACAAGAAGAAGCGTGACCGTTTGTCTGACACGCTGCAGCTGACTCTCTGCATTGGCCGAGCTGCATTATTGTAAGATTTCGCTTACACCATGTTTAGAAGAAACTTGTTTGCATTTTTTTGGTTCTGAGTTTTGTGGGTGTGGCTCGGTTGGTGTTAATAAACATACATACGTGAGCGCAAAATATCAGTGTTAACGTGGCCGGTGAATAGTAACAGACAGGCTACAGTCTGACAATCTGTAATCATATGTCTAGATAAAATAGCGCACTTGTTCTTCCACCTGTACTCATTTTCTATCTTTCCACCTGACTTGTGCTGCCTTCAGTATTATGGTAAATACAAAATTCAGAATTAAAAGTTGCACATTAATGCCCCCTCAGCTCGAAACTCTGAGTACAAAGTTCAGAAATAATTCTGATACCCAAGTTTGAATTGGGATGACCTTCAACCTTTCAAAATGGCAAAGAGATTCAGTAGTGGATGGTACATAATTGTATATTTTTATTAATACAACTATCATTAGCTGTTGCTTGTTTACACGTTACTTGATTCAGAGCAATGATATTTAGCATTCTATCCACAGCAGGATTGGTTTTTAGCTTTGCTCCGATAAAGCACTTTGAACTCGTAATTCCGACTTCACAACTTTCCGCCTAGCACGTGAAGGCGGTATAACATTCTGATTCATGTACACGCATTGTAAAATTGTACTTGGTTTTTTATTAGGAGTGTTTTTAGTATCAGACTCACTGCATCACCCTTTATTTTTGGATTTTCATGATCTGAAATATATCGTCAGAATGTATCGCATTGTATCGTATCTTACTCATGTGTAAACAGAATCAGATGCTACCTTCCATGTCCCAAAGTTACAAAATAATGTTACCAAAAGCTTGTAACTTTCCACAGCCGCAATATAATGAAATAAATGAACGGAAATGACTAGTATTCAGTCTGTTTTTGTTCAAACGCGGTTAAAATCGACCCGTGGGATTGTTTATGTGTGGAAAATGAGGCTAGAGAACGCAAACACGAGCGCGCATGCGCAAAGGCAAACTCGAGCTCGCGGTCGAAGCAACTGTTCCTTCCAAAAGTGCATACTACACTACTTAGTAGCGGCCGCAAAATCACCATGGTTACCGCATTAGCCTTCTGTTTTTGACATACTCTTTAGTGCGCTAGTACGCAATGTAAATATGCAGCTAGCCACTTTTTCTTTTACTTTGTTATAAGGAAACAGGAGAGCCGAAAGCGAGCAGCCATGTTGGAAAGAAATGTTAACTCTTTCTTGCCCGCCACACTCACTAATATGAAACTTGTTTCATTAAAAAAAAAAAAACAACATTAACATAAGCCATTTTAACATAAAAAGTTGAACCTGCAAAACAAAGTTAATGTCAGGTATGTGGGTAGTGAACTAAAGGAAACGCGAAGGGAAGGAAGGAGACTCACTTCAGCGAAGAATTTCCGCAGGTACCAGAAGTAACAGCATCAGAGTGCGAAAAAAGCGCCGTTATACCGAATTAAAGGGTCGAGTTTACATCCCAGAATCTGCGTTAGACCTGATAATAGCAGTTTATTCCCGAGAGCTCCGGTATAACCACGGTGAAATGTCTGTGAGCTGCGCCATGCTCACTGTGAAACACCGAGCTCAGGCAGAGGGAAGTACACACACATCTCTCTCTCTCTCTCTCTCTCTCACGCACACACGCGCACACACGCGAGTCGGGTTTACAAAGGGACACAAACCTGCTCCAAAACCATTTTAATAAACAGTATTTTTGTGGTTTGGGTAAAATTACCTCAGGTTTAAACACTGAAATTAAACTAAACTGCCACAAATCAATCCGAACAGGCGACGACCGTTAAACTGCCTTCATGACCGTTAAAGTTTAAATTTTGCACCGAGGCGCGCGGCTGTTTTCAGGAGAAAGCAGCTACCACGCGCTCACAAGTTGATAGAAGTCGCCAGATGACATCGTTGACTAATTTGCATATTTATTGATCACTAGCATGTCAAAAGGTGTTAGGTGAATAAAGAAGATTTTATTGAATAAAATAGAATTTATTTCTTATAAATTGTAAACATTGCCAAGAAGAGAGTTTGCAACTAAAAGGATGAGGCAAATATTACTGATCAGAAATAGGTTATGGTGAACAGTGATCAGTGATTGGTTGTGGTGAACAGTGGTGATCAGTGATTGGTTGTGGTGATCAGTGATTGGTTGTCGTGAACAATGGTGATCAGTGATTGGTTGTCACGAACAGTGGTGATCAGTGATTGGTTGTTGTGAACAATGGTGATTAGTGATTCATTATTGAGGACAATATGACCAGTGATCATTGGGAATAATGATGATACGTAGTTGATCGCTGGGATTAATGGTGATCAATAATTGATAATTGGGAATATTAGTGATAAGTGATTGGTCATTAGGAAGCATGGTGATTAGTCATTGATCTTTGGGGATATTAGTAATAAGTGATTGATCACCAGGAATATTTGTGATCAGTGATTGGTCATTAAAGACGATGATCAGTGATTAATCATTATTAATAATGGTTATCATTGAATGGTTGTTGGGAATAATGGTGATCAGTAATTGGCTATTGAGGGCAATAGAGTTCACTGATTGGTTATTGTTGGAAAATAATGGTAATTAGGGATTAGTCATAGGGAAATACGATGGTGATTGGTGATTTGTTGACACTACCGGGAATCTTTAAAAAATGAAACATTAACACGAGTCCTTTTACCAAAGCTGAAACTGTAAAACAAAGCTAATGCCAGATAGCTAACTATAGTGCAAGCAAAGTGAACAATTTGAATTACAAGCATTTGAAACGTTTTGTGCATTGCGTGTGTTTTCTTTTTAGGTGAACTGGAATGTTTGGACTTTACTGTTTAAGTGAATGAAAGGCTAGAACAGCGCGGAGGCTGTGTGTGTATGCATGCTCAAACACACACAATGTACTCTCCCAAAATGTAGGCTTTTTTCTTTGAAGTTGAGCAGCAGTGCTTGTGTAGTAAACAGTAGCACTAACATCAGAAGAGGACGATGATGATGATGATGGTGGTTATTGTAGGTGTAGGTCCTGTCAACCAATGTAGAATATATTTAAAGCTAAACTGATTCTTCTCAAAGAAATAACTCAGCAGCTAATGTAGCAAAACGAATGCTAGAATCTTATAGCTAATATTTAAGCGTCGTATGAGCTTCATGTTTAAATCATCACATTGTTTGCCTCAACCTTTCAATTTGACTTTATTATCATTCGAATTATTTGTACTGTAGAATCCTGCCTTTAAGATTTAGGCCACACCTCCTGGGTCTGATGTTGGGGATCTGGTACTGTTCGGACAGGATTAGTTTTCTGGACATACTGTATGTGTGTGCTGATTAGCGTGCATTATTAATAACAAAGGTGGACATAGCTTCATAACGTAAGCTACAAACTAATGTAAGCTATTAAACACACCATATTTTAATACAAATTGTTTGTTTAGTTTATTATAAGAGCTTGTTGTAGTGGGTGCCAATGTGCAATTGGTCACATGACTATAACATCTTTATAGGCTATACCTGCTGAATAATATTGTAAATGATTTCTGTGTAAAACAAGATGGCTCTTTCAGGTAAAATTTCAAAGTGCTTTATTTTTATTCTTTATTTTTGTTCAGTTTTACAAATTTAATTCAACAACCTGTCGGTACATTTTTCAAACCAAATTTTATAATATTGAAGTTCACTGAGAATCAGATTCTTGTTAATTCATCACAAATACATGTGAAATGAGCAGGGCCAGGACACACAGCTTCTATCGTACAGTCGCTGAGATAGATCGCTGTGCTGTTGGTGGTCTGATTTGGTTTCGTGCTCCTTCTGAGAAGCATATTGCATAAACAGTGGGCATTGTGTAGGTGGATGTGGGCACACACACGGACACACGCTCGGGGACACACACACTGCGGACACTGTGTTCCAGGACGACATGCTGCTGCGTATGTTTTACTGTAACGAATCATAACATATTTACATATATAACATATATAACCACATTCGTATCATTATATTAATGAATTAAGTTTATTTTTAAAAAGTCTCTGGTGGAATGTGCTCTTCAATTTTCACCATTTTGTCATGGTTGCTATGGAAATGTCTGAAATTAGTGGAGGTTTTGTGAATACAAGAAGGGGGCGGATATTTTAACCAAAGAAATGGACAATGAGTGAGGATGAAATTTTAGTTCAGAAGTGATTCCATCACAGCTAACAGCACATGCCAAAGCAAATCTTTCAGTTATTTTGCAACAGCAGGGCTATTTTTGGTTAAATGAAGATAAAGGGAGATACAGTGCCAGATTTGGATGAGTGCATCGCTGTCATTTTAATGCCAGTGTGTGTGGGCCGGGACTTGTCGGCTGACTGGGACACTGTGTCCAGATTGTTGTTCGAGAGGCGATCGTAGTCTGTAATCTCATCATGCTGGTCTTAGATTGCAGAGCAATGTTTCATGATTTCATTCCAGCACAGTAATGCAGCTCAAAGCGGCCAAAAAACCAACATGCCACCTTGTGCTCCAGACCAGTCTGTCAGTCAGGACAGTACACAAATGATGTCATATTATTTTAAAATTATTAGTAAAATATTTGTTTAATTTTTGGTCACCATTATTACAGATGGAAAAGAAATCTTTGGTAAGTTCTTTAATATGTTTACATTTAGATTTTTCATTATTTTGCCAATAAACGACAGTGAAGCAAAGACATCCCTGCATCTATAACATGTCTTCACTTACACAGTAAGAATAAAAATGTAGTAGTAAAAGATTTCTCCACCAGCAACCACCACAATGTCTGAAATTTATCAACTTTGAAGAAGGTTTTAAGCTCCACCCACTTCACAAATGCATCACATCATATAGTCCCTGAAATAATTCCCTGTTTCTTGGTAAACATGCCAACTTACTCATGTATAAATACATCAAATCACATTGACTTTTAACAGTAGTTTTTCCTCAGAATAATTTATTCTACATTCAAAACCTTAAATCTGAGTTTCTAGATGACCTGCATTCATGAATTTCTACAGGTTCATTCCAGACACAAATTAAAAGCTTATTACTAGAGAATTTGCCTAAAACACTGACAATTCTTGCCTTTATTATAGATTTTATACTGAAAAAAAAACAATCGAATATAAAAGTATCTATTTAGTAAAATCATCCATCCATTTTTTTTGTTGTAGTTGTTTTTGAGATTGTATGTTTCGTTTTGTTTTTATTCACCTGTAGGGTCTTGCCTTAAATTTTTCCTCATATAATGTTACATTTTTGTTACATGTTATATGTTAAAGTAAATATATTTAGTTAACATAAATAAAATTACCATATTTTTTGGAAATTTCTTATTTTGTATAATCTACAACAGTCTGGACATGGTAACGTTTCCAACTTCTCTAAGAATAATATAAATCTGGCTGTACAATTTTAATAAAATATTTCAGTAAAAGACTATACAGTAAACAACATAGGTAGTATATTTATTTCAACATTTTGCTCACTTCTTTTTATAGACATCTTATCCAGATGTGACCAATTGTGCAAAACCTCCCACATAACCAATGTTCACATCCTGTTGAAACAACATATAACTCTGTTTCCAACTTAGTGTTTTGAGTTATAAGTAAGCGTTTATGAATAGGTGTGGCCTCAGGGGCGAAACAGGGTGGCAGCTGCCAGCCCGAAATAAGCCTCGCTGCCCGAATTACATTTCTGTTTATGATTTATTACTTTGTGTCTGTGTTTCTTCATTCATTACATTCCACTGTCGTGGCATTTGAGATATGTGATGAGTTATTTTCTTATTTTCTGATTAATCTCTCTCTCTCTCTCTCACACACACACACACACACACACACACACACACACACACACACACACAGAGTTTCTCTTTAACAGTAGATCATTAACTAAAGCTCCCTGGGAGGTTATAAATAGTTATACATATACAGATATACAGACAGTGTGTGTGTACTTGCATGTGTGTTCCCAAATTACACCAGTAGTCCACTCCACACAAACCCATAATTGGTGCAGTGACCATTTAAAAATATGATGCTTTTTCACTGCCCCATAGTGGCCATAACAGGTAACTACAGGTTTTAGACACCATTATCAAGGCGAACATACCATAGTGACTAGATAGGACATAAATTGTTTACTTACACAGCTGAAGCCAAATTGGATAGCTGATTATTGTCATAGATAACCCATTTTGTATACTGTGTTATTGACTATATGGATAAAAATAGGTGTCTTAACACCAAAATAATGCTTAGTACTAATAAAAATATGTGCCAAAGAGGGTTTGTGATCACTCGGAAGGTGTCAAACAAGAGTATCAACGTTCATGTTTTTTGTATGCTTATAGCCAACACGAAAGAAACCAGTGTTTGCTCGACTCAAACTGTCATGTGGTTTATTGTAGTGCTTTCTGATACAGAATCATCCTTTTTCCTTGCAAATAAAAGCTGGATTACAGAGATCCTTATCCTCATTGCTCATTGTGTTCAAATTAGAGATAACTGAGTAACTGAATACAAATATATTATTGCAGTTAAATAGAGTTTAAACACTGAAAGAGCAAAGTGTTTAACAGGAGATCATTTGCTCCGACTTCTCTTCCGTTGTGATGTCCTTACAATTAACGACAGCCTTTGTCAAGGAAAAATAATCCTTAAATCATTCAGGCAGAGAAAAAAAAGGTTGAAGTTGTGAACTCTATTACTCCAGAGCAACACAGTGAGACCATGCAAAACAAAAAGATGAGCCAACACAGTGATTGTGAATGCACACTTTTTATACTAGCAATGATGACAACCCCCCCCCCCACCTTTTTAAAATTTACACCCCCTGTCTGCCCGCCACCAATATTTACTGCTCTTCCTGTATCTGATTCTACCCTCTATTAAGCCCATTGGTACAAACTTTATTGGTGGCAAACATCCAGCAGGTGCTGTAGGCCAACCCTTACAGTAGGTGTGGCCTACTCCACAATGCAAACTCTCTCTACCAATATTTCAGAGACTTTCCAAGGAGTATAAAAAAAATAAATTAAAGGTTAACATAATTATTTAAATGATCAAAAAAAAAATGTAACCATGCATAATGTAAGTTGTAATGCAATACAGTGACAGTATCTCAATGTGCTCAAGTGCAATTCATATATTCAAGATTGGCAGATTATATATTCATATATTGAATATATTCAAGTGAAAATGTTTCAAAATATTTCAGTATATTTAAGTAGAATATATAATGTGTACATGGATTCAAGTGAAAATACTCCATTGTGTTTATCTGTTCCAAAAAAATAATACATTTTATTGAATGCCTACATGTTAATACATATGTAATTATCAATGTGGCTCAGAGTAACATATTCAATAAATTAATTAAAGTGAATCAAAAAAAGTGACCATACCCTCCATAACCTACACCGTTCTTCAGATCATGTTTGAGTCTCAGAGCTCTGATTCATTATAACTTTCAAAAGATTGAATAATCTCAGCTTGTTTTGTCCACCTGGTCCTTGGGAACATCCGTAGCCACCACAGATTGGCAAATGTACTGTTTAAAACACTACACAGGGTGGCGCTCTTCACACAGAGGGGTGTAGGGAATCAAAATGGAGCATAGCAAAGTCCACATGGCCCAGGAAAAAAAACCATATTTCTCTTAGGACTAAAACAGATTATTAGTTATTAAATATTTCTGAGCTATACATACACATTTGGTACAAGTCTGTAAAAAAAAAAGCATTATTACCATGTTACAAATTATATTTCCAGCCATAAAACCAGAAAATACAGACTTTATAGAAAGTTTAGGAATCTTGCTAAACTAATTTCAGAAATCAGTAGAGCTTTTACACATCATTGCCAATACATTCAGATCTTACATTTGCGTATCCTTTATATGTGTAACTGATGATCCTAGGCTGAGTCTAAATGCAGTGGTTAGTGTTTCTAATGATTTAATGTTTATATTTCTATCACAATTGGGGATCAGTGAGGAAGTTTTTTATTGATACATTTCTGACCATAAAACACCACAAACTCATTCTTTTTTTGGATTGCACAACCTCAAAGTTGATCCTGATTTGCAGTAGTCATCCCAGTCGAACCCAAACCCAGCGCATAGAGGCTGAGTGAATGTGGTGTGAACTCTGTGGAGGAGCTTCATCGTGTCAGAGACGCTGTAGAAGGACAGAGTTCCTGCGCTGTGATCCACATACACTCCTATTCTGGAGGATGATGGAACTCCAAGATGTATGTTGTTGTGATAGAAAGAGAGAGAATAAGAAGAAGAACACCACAGACACCAGGACTGATTGTTATATCCAAACATACACTCATCACTCTGTCCTTTCCTACTAATGTCTTTACATGAGACTGATATGGACACACCACGGCTCCGCTCCACCTCCCAGTAACAGCGTCCACACACACTCTCCTTACACAACACCAGACGCCAGGAGTCAAATCTCTCTGGATGATCAGAGTACTGCTGCTCTCTCTCACTGTATCTCACCGCTCTGTTCTTCTCAGACAGAATGAGGTTACGATGTGCCGTGTTGGGATCCAGAGTCAGATAACAGAAATCTAAAATAAAAGAGAAAAACAAACTGAACAATGTGAACATGTTGGGTTTAATTCACAGAATCCTGTATATTTATGTGAAGAGTGAGACAGCTGTCTGTGTGCACTGATATCTGAGGGAGAAATGTCTCTGATTTAGATAGAGAGGAGGTGACCAGGAATTACATATGTAAATTCTTTGAAAAAATTATTTTATTCATATTTTTATGCAAATCTCATTCTGTGATTGTTTCACACTTTTCTGTATTGTGTGTGTGTGTGTTCTGTGTTTGTGTATGTGCGTGTTCTCTGTGTGTTTTTGGCAGAACTGGTAGAGTTCAGTTAAATTTGTGTGTTTCCTGAAAGCTGCCAAGTCCTGTCTGGTGTGTCTTGCTTCTTACTGTGAAATTCATCTAAAACCTCAATCTAGAAGTTCCTGCTTTGAGAAAACACAGGAGGAGGTGGGGGAGAGACAGAGAGAATATAAGGCACTAAAAACCATGTAAGTATTTCTCCAGTTAAGGTGTCATAAACATTCTAAAGATTGGAGCTGAAGATGTTCTTGAACTCCTTTGGACTTCAGACTCTGGCAGGCACCCAAGACATCACACCACCATCCAGCCTACTTACAGCTAACAGGCAGGATTTACCTCTTTAGCTCCACCTCCCAACCAGTATTCAAAGCACTGCCTACAAGAACCTACAGTGACTAGCAAAGTTCATCCCCATCTAGGGTTCATCCATGGTTAGGTAGCTATCTAATCTTCCATCTGCTATTGAACTGGACTTAGACCACAGAGAGTTCTTCAGTTCCAGCCATCAAAATCAAGTAACACTATGAAGTGCAGTAACGATACAGAAATTTCACAGCACTGAGTTACCAGTTAATTAGGTACTGTGATGTAGGAACTAATGAACAACTCAGTGAAAACAAACACAGACACACACACACACACACACACACACACACACACACACACACACACACACACACACACACACACAGAGAGAGAACACACACAGTCCCTTCCTTCTTTCTTCTTAATTACTTTCTCCTCTTTCATTCCTCTTCCTTTCCTATTCCTATTGTCTTTCTATCTGTTTATCTCATACCACTTCTTTCTCTTTCTTATTGTATTTCTCATTTTCATTCATTCTTTTCTCTCTTTCTGTCTTTCTGTCTTTCTTTCCTTTCTTCTTGTTTTTTTCTCTCTCTCTTATTACTCTTTCTCTTTGACACTTTCTTCTTTTATTGCTTCTTTATATTCTTTCATTCATCCATCTATCACATTCAGGCCATGGCAAGCACCATGAATTTCTTACAGAAAAACAATATTTTTTTGATATTTTGTTCTTTAAAAGTATCAAATATTTATATTTAAAAGACATAAAATTTTTTTATATATATATATTAAATACGTAGGCAGCATATCCTATGCACATTTTAGATGTACACATATAAATCATAAGATTTAGATGATATTAAACTAAACTAAACATATAGCTTGTTAACTTATTAATAACATGTATTATCATTGGTGTTATTAACAGCTGTGTTTTTTTGGTGGCTTTTTTTTTTTTTAAATAATACACCAAAAATATAATGCTTAAAAAAACTTTATTTCAAAAGTTACAATATAAAAAGCCGAAGATAGTAAAACCTATCTAACTCATTAACTCAAGATAATTGCCCACATTTGAGTAGATAATCTTTTAAAAAAAAAAAAGTCAGGTTGCTTACAAAACTGCAAAAAATAAAAGTAATCCAAGGGTATCCAAAGAAATTAATTTTATAACAAAATATACATTTAAAAAAAAAAAAAAAAAAAAAAAAAACCTTCCCTGAGAACATTTTCATAAATGAGATTTCCTGAGAAAACATGGCGCTACATGTAGCTTTAAATAATAAACTACACCAAACTGCTAATGCTAATGTTTTTGTTGTTGTTTTTCTTTTTTTTTATCAGTCTGTCTGTGCGATGCTTGATCTGAGCTGGATTTCAGGCGATGATGGGCAGGTTGTCTCGGTAGCACGGGGGTCGCTGCTGAACAGAGTAGTTGCAAATGTCCTGGTAAATGCGAGCCATCTGATCGCTGGGAAGCTCTTCTGAGATCTCCATGTTGCTGCTGTACTGAGCTCGGTGAGCCGTCACTGCGTCCAGCAGCTGCTGACATTTTAGAGCCGTGATCTGTTCACAACAACGACAAGAAAAAATTTTAGGATTTGGGAACATTTACGTATAAATTTATTTACTTATATATATAGATATATTTATTAATTTCAAATCCAAGATGGCTTCCAAACTAATAATAAAAGATCGAGTCAATGTGTGTACATAAGTGTCACGAAGTCCAAGGCCGTCTGTTTGAGCATTTGTCGCAATATGTGTATTTAAATGAATATTTTCCTGTAGATGCAGATGTTTGAGACATTCTGTGCACTTGGGCTTAATGTTCAGAAGAGCTGAGCTTCAGGAATATAAGTATAATATAATATAATATATATATTATAATATATAATAATGTATATATATATAATATAATACAAAGCTTTTATGAAGGCCTTAGGACTGAAATAAATGTTTTAAACATAATTCTATTCCATTAGTATCAAGCGCTTCATAGAAATAACACAAACTGAAAATTGCTGTTGTCCGATAATCCAAAATCCACATTTAACCCAATGTTTAAGTGCTTAAAGTGATTAAAACACAAAAACTAGGTAACAATTGTGATAAAAATTAAAACTAATAAATTGGATCAAATGGTTTGAAATATAAATAAATAGACCCAAAGATGTGATTAAAACATGTATAAGATTTGTGCAAATGTGTTCAATTCTATTCACTTGTGTCAATAAGTAAGGAATAAAACACCGTGTTGTGCCGTTGTAGGAAAACAATCAACAGCCCAGAAGTCCTGAAATGTTTTATTCCTCTTATACGACACCAATTTGAGAATGACTTTTATTCATTAAAGAATGACATGCTATATTTTTTATCCGTTTATGGCTACATTTGATGCTGTGGAAGGCCCACAACGGTCACTTATGTTACATTCGTTCCCTCACCAGCCTGTCATTTTCTCTGATATGACGTTAACTGTTACTGTTACAGAGCGCTGACACTGGAGACTCTGTCCATAAATGTTACATCGACGTCTTCTTACAGAAGAAAATCGCATCATATCAACAATATGGCATGTTTTTTTTTAAACTGTTGATTCTTAGGTTTCGATTACACGGAGTGGGTAAGTCGCTAACGTTACTATGGAAACGCTAACGTATTAGAAGGTGCATATTAATGTAAACCTGACTAATCAGAAATCAAAATTTAACATGGTGTGATATAATAATCTTTATGATGATTAACGATTTTTGTGTTTAGATCTTTAATGATTTAAACACATAAACATGTCGAGAGGTAATGTTAGGTCAAAGCCCAATGAACCAATCTACACTCAAGGACTCTGGACTGAAGAGTTCTTAGGATCGTTACGGGTTCTAAGGTTTCTGAAAACACTGAGCTGTAGAGGATTTGACACAAACTACATTTGTCATGTTTACCTGCACAATGATCAGCTTGTTCTTGGCAGTGCTGAAGTCAGCAAACTCTTCCCCAAAACAGAGCGTGACGGTGGGGTCGGGAGCCGGGTACTGGTTATCCTGATACATCTGCAGTGCTGAGGGTTACACAACATATATATGTATATACACACACAGACACACATGCTGATTGTAGTAAATGCGTCTGAGATCTTTGTCTCACCTTGCAAAAATCTGTTATTGTCAAAGATCTTGACTACAGCGTCTCTCTCCAGTTTGCTGACGCCGGAGCTGTACTGGGAGTCCTGGCCGCTCCAGAAGACTCGGCTCTGACACAGGCGTTTGATGAATATTCCCTCGCGGTTGGCGCGCAGCAGAACGCCGCGCTCCAGGTGCCCGAACAGCTTGCGGGTGACGTAGCGCTGGCGCTCGTTCTCGATGAGCTCCACAGGCGGGAAGCGTACGGTCTGCAGGCTGTCCGAGCCGTACAGCAGCGCGTTGGAGACGGGGGGCTGGCCGGGCGAGATCCGACAGCCGTCGGTGTGACTGGTCACTGTGTGGCCCATCGGCTTTCCTCCGTAATAGAAACAGATCATCATCTGAGCAAAAGCTGCGTGCGCACACACACAGACACACACAGACACACAGGGAGAGAGAAGACATTTTATTATCAATATAAATAAAAAACGGTGAATCTACAACCATAAAGCGTCTTTCAGTAGGACTTGGAAAAAGTTACTCATGGAATAAGTTGTACCTCAAGGGTTCTTCTGGTAATTAAGTGTCTTTAGCTTCCTAAAGAGGTTATACTTGGAGCTGCAAAACACTGACAGAGTTCCACATGGAACCTGTATATGTTTCTATTATTTACAGCAACAGAACCCTTAAGAGTTTTGTATTTCATGTTTTTTCTAGCACCCTTGAAGAGCGCGTATGACTTTAAAAGTAGAACATTTTATTTAAAAAAAATATATCAAACATCACAGAACTTTCCGCTCCAAAAAAAAGTCCTGAGAACTTTTTCAAGTAACGTTCCTACAACGTAGCGACATTTTTAATTACACCCTGGGAAAACAGGTTCTTCTTGGGTTCTTCTTGAGGTAAAGAGTCCAAGCTTTCTAGCATTCTAATATGGAAGCTTTTCAGAAAAGGAAATACTCTTTTGTAGAACCTTGTCCTAGTGGGACAAATCGAGGAGCCTTTTGAGTGCTACACTGAAGGAACCGTAAGACAAAAATGTCCGTAATGTTCAACAAACTAACTGAGAACATTGTGAGTGACTATCTTAGAACGCTGTCCCTCAAACCAAATGTTACAAATTACACAATCTAGAACCCTAGAAGGTTCTTCGATTTTCCTGAGTGTCAACTTTTTACACTGAAGGGGTGTTTCTATAAGAGTGAGTGAGATCTAAGTAGAAACCTTTTAGGAAGCTTAGAACCTTAAACTATGCAAAGACCCAAAGGAGAACCTTTTTTTTTAAGTGGAACCTTCATAGAAGTTCTTGGATACATTATTGAAAGTTCAGATAACGATGTCTATAAATGCAAAGAACCAAAACCAAATTACAGATGAGCTTTACAGCCATGCTATGAGAATGATCAATTTACAGTATGTAATACAGTTAAAAAAAAAAAAAGTTTAGATCATAAAAGAATTTTTATTTTGGTTTCCTGAAGAGCCTTTTGATTGATATAGAACAAAAATAAATAAATAAAAATAAATTCCACTTATTCCGCTCTCTCTCTCTCTCTCTCTCTCTCTCTCTCTCTCTCTCTCTCTCTATATATATATATATATATATATATATATATA
>JAQMYM010000012.1:26468472-26478495 GCA_030014255.1 Parauchenoglanis ngamensis
TTATTTCTGTGACCATTGTGAGTTTTTCTTTCATTGCCTGAAGGGTACCAACAATTTTGTCCACGTGTGTACATACACACACACACCTCAAAAAAATTAAGGGCATACTTAATCAGTTCTCGAAGAATGAAATATTAAAGTTGAGGATCTTCATTGATATACACTGTGTAATTAATTGACAACACAATTATGTAAGAATGGTCAGTGGAAACCGAAATCATTAACGCACTGAGGGCTGGATTCCAAATCACACCGAAAATCAAAGTAAAAACCTGAAATCACAGACTGATCCCACTTGTGTGAATTTAATCACAACTTCTCATAATGTGGCTCAGTGGCATCCATGGCCCCCACATGCCTGTATGCACTCCCGACAACGTCTGGGAATGCTCCTGATGAGATGATGGATGGTGTCCTGTTGGATCTTCTCCCAGACCTGGATCAGGGCATCAGTGAGCTCCTGGTCAGTCTGTGGCGCTACCGGTGGTGTCGGATGCAATGATACATGATGTCTCAGAGGCTATCTATTGGATTCAGGTCTGGGGAACATGGAGGTCACTGGCATTGATGCCTTCATCATCCAGTGGCTAAACACACTGGTCACATGAGTCCAGGCATTGTCCTGCACCAGGAGGGACCCAGGACACCAGCATAAGGTCATAAGGTAGTCAATCCAGGCTGTGCTCAGGTTGGTCTGCCTACTCTTAGAGTCATGGGTGACTGCTCTATTGACCAGTAGCTGGTGCTTGGACCCTCTGGTTTTCCCCCATTATATATATAAGTCAGTATTTGGTGCGACAACCCTTTGCTTTTTTTTCAGTACAGTACACTGTGTGCAGTTTTATAAGGAAATTAGCTGTTAAGTTTTACTGAGCATCTTGGAGAATCTTCCACAATTCTTCCGGATACTTTGACTGTTACACTTGTTTCTTTTTTTTGCATGTAAATCCCAGGAGCCTTCATTTTTTTTTTGTCTGAAAAGTGGTCTATTACATAATATGTTGCTTTTTTTATTGACATACAAACATGTTCATATTTCCTATTCAAATACAACTTATTCGACTCAAATTTACTAAATAATGCAGAATTCATAAAATAAATATTTTTTAAAAATTGGGGGTGTCTAAGACTTTTGCATATACATACACATTTATTAAAAAAAACAAATATATATTTATATTAGGTGTTAATATTAGGTGTGCTGTATGTATATTTTTGATCCTGTATTGGTTTGGGAAAAAAAAACAAACTTGTGTACCAAGTTCTTGTTTTTTCTATTAAAGATGTAGGTTGGTGCCACAGAAAAAGAACAGCTCAAAGAAATACCTGAAAGCCCAGAATAAATTTTGTATTGTGTGTGTGTTTATGAGAATATCTCTATTCACCTTAATAGTGTCTACAGTCTGTTTCAGCTCCTGCATCTTCTTCTGCTTTTCCTGGATCCTCTGCTGGGATTTCATCTGCTCCTCCTTCAGCTTATTCTGAGACCAAATAAAATACATTTCATTATTTTTTGCATCAGGAGCTCAGCGTGTCAATATTATCTGCAACTAAAGAGTTAAAGGAAAACTCCACCCTGGTTGTTTGCGTTATTCCTGAGTGAAGTTAGCGGTCATGTGCCGCACCGACGTCACACAGGGACATTATTACTCACACAGTTACAATTGTGTTGGAGAAAATGACATTAACATGACATAACATCACATCCAGTGATGTTACACTTTTTTTCATTTAATGTGTATTCATACAGTTCTGTTTCAATATCAGGCACAAAAATAATGTTCTTAAAATCAAATTGTAATTTGAAAAAAAAGGTTTCCAGTTCTTACCTGTTTCTCAGTTCGTTCTGCTTTAGTTGACACAGTATCATGACCTTTATGTTCATCCATCGTACACAAGTAACAGATGAAGCTTTGGTCAGTACTACAGTAGATCTCGATCAGTTTGTCGTGCTGAGAGCAGATCTTCTCTTGGAGCTCTGCACAGGCTTCAACTAGCTTGTGCTTCTTAAAGGCAGGAGACTGATAGTGAGGTTTAAGGTGAGCTTCACAATAGGAGGCCAGACACACCAGACAGGACTTGACGGCTTTGTGTTTTGTCTCGGTGCAGAAATCACACTCCACATCTCCAGGTCCAGTGTAACAGTGAGCAGAAGCAGCTTGGAGTTCAGTCTTCTTCACTTTCTCCACCACTTCAGCCAGCATGTTGTTCCTGCGTAGAACAGGCCTTGGAGTGAAAGTCTCTCTACACTGGGGGCAGCTGTAGACACCCTTCATATCCTCCTGATCCCAGCAGCCGTTAATACACACCTTACAGAAACTGTGGCCACAGGGAATAGCTAGTGGATCCTTTAGAAGACCCAGACACACTGGACAGCTGAACTGATCCACTGACAACTGATCTACTGAAATACTGGCTTCTGCCATTTTCCTGGAGAGAGTGAGAGAGAGTGAGAGAGAGAGAGAGAGAGAGCACGAGACTGAGTTTTGTTTTCTCTGAAATGAATTTCCTGGTTCTGTGTGTGTTATGGTGTGTCAGAGAGAACGGGTGTGGCTTTAAGGAGAGAGAGTTTAGGCTGCATGGAAAAGTGTAGCTTTACAACAGGAAATTCTTTCTGATTTAAACAGTCTGATTAACTGGAAACTGGTATGTGCTTTGTTGTGCATTTTAATTTGGTTTTACATAATCATTACTTTATGTCTTTGTAGGTGTGATGCTACAAGCCAGGCCTCAGAGTACACATAGTTTAGAGGATCTTCTCCATTTGCTGTCTGTAGTACCTTTCAAGAGCTCTCGTGTGTGTTTGGGGGTGTTGCTGTACTGCTGTTTTTGGTTCTCACCAGAGATGTTAATTTGGATTCAAAGCCAGACTCTGGCTAGGCCATTCAAGCACATTGACTGACTTACTGTATATCAACCCATTGAATTGGTTTTGCTTTGGGTGATTGTCATGTTGAAAGATGAAATGTTACCCCATTCTGAGGTCCTTGGTGCTTTTGAGCAAGTTTTCCTGGAGGATATCTCTCAACTTAGATCTGTTCAGCTTACCCATGATGATCCCGATGAACCTCCCAGTCCTTGATTCTGGAAAACATCTGCATCAGCCACTTGATACTACCAACACCAAGCTTCACTGAAGAAATGGAATTGGCCAGGAAATGACCTGTGCCTCATTTATTTCAGATAGATAAACAGATTGTCACTATGTCTCTGTTGTTGTCTTCTCACAAGCTATTTGAGATTTTTTGTTAGTTGTGATGATGAACAAACACCTGTGAAACTGAATGCAATTAATATCTAGCTTGTATAGAATACATTTATTTGTTCTCTTCTTGTAAGGTACACAAACCTTTGCACATTGAGATGTGATGAGACTTTTTTTTTAAAAAAATCCCTGCGTAACGGTCACTTTTAGTTTAAAATCTGAAACCAGAAGTAGATGCCAGTTATTGCTGTTGTGCATTCATGCAGTCTGTCACTGGTCAGCTTTACCAGTAGATCAGGGACACAAAAAAGGTTGGAGACTTGGAAAGGTTACAGACCTGATATCAATTAACTTAATTAGTTGCTAGATGTTCTCCCAGCTGAATCTTTTTAAACTTTCTTGCTTTTTCAGGCATTTGATGCCCCCGTGCCAACTTTTTTGAGACCTTAAGCAGGCATCAAATTTGAAGTGCTCAATTTGTGCATAAAATAAAGTAAAATTTCTCAATTTAAACATTTATGTTATTTATGTTCTGTTGTGAATAAAATATTGGCTCATGTGATTTGAAAGTCTTTTAGTTTTTATTTTATTCAAATTTAAAGAACATCCCAACTTTTCTGGAATTCGGGCTGTAAAAGAAACCACAGGCAAACAAAGTCCAAATCAAATCAAAATTAAATCAAAAGTCAAAACGGGCAGTCGTGAAAACACCAGGCAGACAGGGATATCAAAGTATAGGCTAAGGCAAAGTCCAATGGGCAGGCTAAGGTCAAAACACTTGTCAAACTGGTATATCACAGGCAAAGGAACAAAGGAGTTTAAATAACCTTGCTGATTAAACATAAATGCAAAACAGGTGAAATTAACCAATACGGGATTGGGACCGGGGAAGTGCAGAGCAGTGTTGGGAGTTGCAGTTCTCAGAGACCATGTTTGTAGGCCGCTGAGATAGCTGGGAAACTGAGTCCATGGCACTGTGAGATAGGGAGTAGGCGGCAGCAGCAATGACGTGACATGAACATGTTTTTGTTAATGTGATATTTAAGTCTTTCAGCTAAACCATATGAAGGGCTCTGTAAAAGTAGTTTATGTATGCTAATTACAGCAAATATCAGGGTGTGTGCAAGAATCCTCATTTTATATAAAACATTAAGACTTTTAAGACAGTAGTGATTTAAATAAAATTTTAAATCAAACCTGCATAAGTGATATAAAAAGTAAAAACACTCTTTTACACTAACTAAAAATCTAAAAGAATTGACTTTTGAATAAAGAATTACAACATCTTGCACAGATGTCTAGATTTAGCATTGTCTGGAGAGATCTCCAGAGTACTTCCTGTTCTCTAACCATTCTGGGTTGAACTAATATGCCTCAACCGTTGGTTGAGGTTTGCCTTTTTTCAGAACACACCCACGGCTCATGAGAGTAACCTCATATTTTCCAGTGTTTGTGAAAGATCAAAAATAAAATGAGAAAAGTTTAATGATACACTGATCAACCATAACATTAAAATCACTGACAGGTGAAGTAAATAACATTGATTACCTCATTACAGTGGCACATGTCAAGGAGTAGGATATACAGTATTAGGTAGCAAGTGAACAGTCAGTTCTTGAAGTTCATGTGTTAGAAGCAGGAAAAATGGGCAAGTGTAAGGATCTGAGCACTTTTGATATAGGCCAAATTGTTATGGCTAGACGACTGTGTCAGAGCATCTCCAAAACAACAGTTCTTGTGAGGTATTCCTAGTATGCAGTAGTGAGTACCCATGAAAATGGTCCAAGGAAGGACAACTGCTGAACTGTTGACAGGGTCATGGGAGCCCAGAGCTCATTAATGCGCATGGAGAGTGAAGGCTAGCCCATCTGCTCCGATTCCATGGAAGAGCTACTGTAGCACAAATTGCTGTAAAAGTTAATGATGGCTATGATAGAAAGGTGTCACTAGCTGAAAAGAAGAAGAAGAAAAACACACGCTGCATTACAACTTGCTGTGTATGTGGCTACACATCTGCAGACCAGTCAAAGTACCCATGCTGACCCTGTCTATGACCGAAAACACCTACAATGGGCATGTGAGCAACAGAACTGGAGAAGGGGGCAATGGGAGAAGGTGGCCTGGTTTGATGAATCACATTTTCTTTTAAATCATGTGGAAGGCTGGGTGTGTGTGCATTGTTTACCTGTGGAGGAGATGGTACCAGCATGTACTATGGGAAGTAGGCATGTTGGCAGAGGCAGTAAGATGCTCGGGGCAAAATCCTGTTGGAAAACTTTGTGTCCTGAATGTTACTTTGACACGTATAACCTACTTAACATTGTTACATTCCTTCATGGCAATGATATTCCCTAATGCCAGTAGTCTCTTTCAGCAGGATAATGCACCCTGCCACTCTGCAAAAATTGTTCAGGAATGGTTTGAGGGACATGACAAACAATTCAAGGTGTTGACCGGACCTCCAAATTTCCCAGATCTCAAACCAATCACGCATCTGTGGAGTGTGTTAGACAAACAAATCTGATCCATAAAGGCCCCACCTTGCAACTTACAGGACTTAAAAGATCTACTGCTAAGGTCTTGGTGCCAGATACCACAGCACACCTTCAGAGGTCTTGTAGAATCCATGACTCGATGGGTCAGAGCTGTTTTGTTGGCACATGGGGGAATTACACAATAGGCAGGCGGTTTTAATGTTATGGCAGATTGGTGTATGCGTATCTAATCTAAGACCATGTAATAAATTTAATGTTTCAGTGTAGAATCTTAGAGAATTTTGTTTTAAGTTTCCAATTAGAACACATTTAAAAGAAAGAATAAGGAATTTTTTTGATACTATAGAGCTTAAATTTAAAACAAAGTACAAGATTTCACTTGAGTTATTCTAATTTTTTGCATCCTACCCTGTACCTTACCAGGGAATAAGCTTGCCTATGCGAGTGCGGCCACTCTTGCTGACCATGTAGCCCACTAAAGGGTCTGTGATCGCATCCCAGGCACGGCCAAGGAAAAGATTTACAGATACGTAGAAAGGCATCATCTGAAAAATAGAAACGTATCCTGAGATTGAAAAGAATGGCAACATACAGACACTGTATATAATAATGCAAGCACTTTTTTAATTGCCCAGGCTTTTCTGTATTAAGTATTCGGAGATGTTTTCATTATGTACAAGGAACCAGAAGCATTAAAAGTCCTTACATTGATTAAAAAAAACATGCTAATTTGCCAGCACTAAGACAGTTAAGACCTGCTCATGGAAGTGACTTTGATATCTTACTGTGGTAATCAGAAATAATAAGGAAGAACTTTACAAACTATAGTTGTATATTGTGAGAGATGTCACCTTAATCACAGGGAACACTAAATCTAGTGTTATGTTATAAACATTTTAGCCAGAGCTAAATGAAATCAAATAGCCACACATCTTGTGCATAAACAAAGAATTTGCTACTATATATATTCAGTAAAATGTTCAAAAATTGTTTGATAATGTGGAAATCTTGATTATCAATATGTGTTCAAAGATACTTTTTTTTGATTGCTTGACGTCTGTTTAAGAGCTCAGTGGGCTACAATTTCCTCTCAGGGTTACAAAGGAACTTAAGAGGACAAGTGCCAAATGCATAGTTGAAATGGCAAATGCAGTAATAAATGTTAAGACTAATGAGCAAACTGTCATAATGTCACTGCTGGCTTTATAAAAATTTCCTTATTTATCATTATCAGCTTATCATCTTATGGTGATAATGATAACTAAATGAATGGATACCTACAAATGAATTATCCTAATGCATTTTCTAAATATACAAGTAATAGTATTTAACATATTCAAAATATGAGGTAGTAACGTTTCCTCTTTCAGTTGATCAATGCTTCCGTGAGCAGCTTCTTGGAAATTTGAGGTTTGAGCATTTTTGTGAATGCTAGAGGCTTGCAGGAAGCAGCGATAAACCAAATGATAAAATATTGCGTGAGCATCATTTGCGTTGTCTAACATAGCTGCCGTTCTTTACCCTACAAAGTGGTAATCATTAATCAGCAAGTGACAGATTTCATAGACCAACAGTCTATGAAACAGTCAAACAGTACATTTGTATCAGACAGGTGATCCTTTGCAATGTCTATGCTTCACTAAGCATATCAGCATCTGACCTGCACAATATCCAGTAGGAAGATCTGCATGAAAAAGCCCTTGGCATTACTTGTCATCTGATAGGGCATCCCTCCAATGGCATAGCACAGTTTTCTTGGAAGTGGAATGCCTGCCCCCTTCTGCAAAATAACAACATCTGGGCAGTACGTCACATCTGAATTTATTCCAATGCTGCTTAAAGATAAACAGTGAAGTAATGGTAGTATTGACATTTGACTATCCAAATAAGAGCTGTACCAAAAAGACAAATTAGTTTCATTTAAACATAAATAACAGAAAAGACAAAATGTTTTACAGAGGGTAGAATGATTTCAAATATGTGCATGGAGTTTTTGTGCTGAGTGTTTCTTGACAGAGTTCAAATTATTTCAGATGGTCTTATTCAAAATTATATTCATAATGGCATTTGGCTATCAGTTCCTTGATCGTTGTTAAGAAAATGAAAAGAATGAAACATTCTAGTTGTGTGCTCTGAAGGCTTAACACCACCAGTTTCTCATTTTGCTCCTGTGAAAAATGAACTACCCCTTTAACTATACTTTAGATTTGTGTGTTTGGACACAGCCAGGCTTGATTGCTGCCAGGCCTGTGGTCATATACTGAACCTTATGATTATAGGTACTCACAACAAAGTCTCTACGGGCATGCAATGCCACAATCAAAATAAACTCCTTCACAGCGGAGAAAAATAGTTGTTGAGATACATAAGAAAATCTTAAAATGTCCCAGAAACTTTTACCTAGGCAGGCCTCTCTAGATTTGGTCAATGATCCTGACTTAACAATACAAAAGACACTGAGCAATAATGGAAGAGTAGCAAGGCAGAAACCACTGCTCACCAAGAAAAACAACAAAGCTCACATTTGCTGGAAAAAAAAAACATGGATATTGCTTGAAACTTTCAGAACAATAATTTATAGAGGGATAAGTCAAAAGTGGAAGAGTGTACATCTCCCTATACCTGGCACAAAACAAATATAGCTTCATTGAAACATGGTGGTGGTAATATAAAGATATGGGGATTTTTTTTTGTTGCTTCTGGACCTGGGCGACTTACTATCACTGAATTATGCATGAATTCTGGGATGTACCAGTCAATTCTTAATATGAATATCCAACCATCCGAAGTGTAATTGGATGATGCAGCAGGACAGAGATCCAAGACTCAGAAACAACGTGATATCTGAATGACTAAGAAGAAGCTAAAATGTTTTGGAGTGAAGAGTGAAGTTCTGACTCAAATGTAAAAGGATTGCCTGAAGACCTACAAATCAAATTAAAGCAGTTCTGAAAAGAACAGTGGGCCAAAAATCCTCAACTGAGACTTGCAAACCTCATATTAAATTATACAAAGTTTAGTTGCAGTTATAGTGCTGCTAAGAATGGTCCAACCAGATGTTAGGTTTAAAGGGGCATTTATTTTTCACAGGGGTTATGAGTTTATGTTCAACCAAGGAACAAAACAAATTACAGTTTGTGATCATTCCATTCTTCGTGTAATTACATTTGCTCTGAAAATCCATTCAGTGTACCAAAGACAATATAATACGCAAAGTTTCCAGAGCACATGTCCATTATCAGCTGTGATAACAAAGTGCCTGAGGCAGTATAAGGTAAAAACCAACAGATATTCGAAATGATGTATTAATGAAGTTACCTGTTGGTCATAGTTTGGTTCTTCAGCACGCGCGATTTCCGCGCGCTGTGTGTGAGAATCCAAGCGCATCCTCGCGCGCCTCGACAACAGATGTTACTCGTAAATACTCCCCCGTTTACAGGGAAAGGAGTTTCGTCTTGAAACGGTTAATTCCTGCGGCGCCGAATATCTTTATAATGGACTCTTTCGTGAAACGCACAACTACACAACAAGTTACACTTGATGGGCAGGAGACGGCTCCATGTCTTGGTCAAAGGTCGTTAACGGTTCCGGAGCGATTCGTTCTTCTTGATTCTTTAAAGTGAAGGAAAAACACTCGGTCGTTTTGATTTAAATTCACAATAAACGTACAGTCGCACGCGGAAACCTAAAGTAATGCAAAGTAGGCGGTTACACTTTTTGTGTTTTAGGGCTGATTCTACACGCAGCAACGCAATGCACCCTGAAGTGGCTGTGTGTGCCCTACTGCCTACGTCTACGCCCTAAAGCTTACCCCTCTATAGGAGTAACGGATATTCCCTATCCCCTGTTGCGCATTTCACCGTTACAGTTCACACTAACAAGCGCCAGTCTTTTCCCCATACATGTGTGTGTGTGTGTGTGTGTATATGTAAGTACGTATATATATATATATATATATATATTTATTTCTATATATATATATATACATGTATATGTATATGCATATGTGTATACACACTACCAGTCAAACGTTTGGACACATCATTGTTTTCTTCATTTCTTTTTTTTTTTGCTTTCTACGTTGTAAAACATTACTGAATAAATCAAAACTATGAGCAACACGTATGGCATATACTGAATTATGTGGTAAACAAAAAAAGTGTAAAAAAAAAAAAAAGTTTATCATATTTCAGATTCTTCAAAGTAGCCAACATTTACTGTGATGGTACAATCGGCATTATATTACCCAGTTTCATGAAGTCGTCACCTGGAATGCTTTTCAGTGAACACGTGTGCCTTGTTAATATGGATTACTATAGTTGT
>JAQMYM010000012.1:26482149-26494905 GCA_030014255.1 Parauchenoglanis ngamensis
TTTGGATTTTTACAACATTATTGTTGAAATACACAGTCCTGAAAAAGGGACGTTTCTTTTTTTGCTGAGTATATGTACTAGGTTATATTATATAGATATATATATAGAGGTATACATATGAGTTAACCATTCCCATTTTGCAGGCACCAGGGCTATAGCTCAGTGAGTTAAAGCCCACACCTGAAGCGCCTGAGAGCGCTGGTTCTAATCCCCACCTTAGCAAGGTCACTCTTGAGCCCTGTTGCACACGCACTTCATTCATTCACGCATCTTGGTTCCATTAACATCAGACTCTTTTGGGCCGACAGGTTAGGGTTCCCATTCACTAACCACCTCGGGAATCCGCCCCCCATAACAGGAGGAGCACAGAGATCATGTTTCCCTTCATGAGGTGAGTTACACTGTCAGTGAAGAAGTCCAGGTTTCACAAACACTGAGTGGAATCACAAAGTTAAAACAAAGTGAATAACAGCTTTATCACCTCATGATAATAAAATGAAGAGGATTGTGTTTCATCACATCACATCACATTAAAGACACATGAACATGATATCAGAATCATGTAACACTGGGCATCAGAGGAGACTATATGTGTACATACATGTTGAGTACATAAATGTTGAGTTAAAAACCAAAAATAAATATTCTAAATGAAAATCCAAAGTCAGAGCACTCACAGATAACGTTTTAGAGAATTATTATTATTATTATTATTATTTTATTATTATTATTATTATTAATACCCTCACAAAACAAGACTGGGGTTAAACAGGAGAACATGAAAAGAAGTAAAACACCCTTCAACATAATGTACTGGAATATTACATAAAGATATGATTTTGGGGAAAGTCAGTTGTAGGGAAAGTAGTTGATGAACATCAGATTGGGAAATAAAAGTTTTAATTGATCATGTGCTACATCTTGATGTTACTGTAAGTGAAGTGACATTTCACATGTCATTTGAAAACTAGGATTGGGAGAATCAGTGTGCAGTGAAATGACAGCCATATGAAAATCCCATTAAGGTTATAAAAATTATAAACTTAATTAAGGGTTTGTAAATGTGAGGTACATGGTACTGCAATGTTAAAGTGCAGCAGAGAATCTCAACATAATTAGGGGCCAAGCAGTGAAGCTGTGTAGGCACCCATTGTGATTCTGCCTTTTCTTATTCATCTTGGGCTTGCTTTAAAAATTAATTATTGTGTCTGGTGATAATGTGGGAAGTCCCAATGCAGAGAAATGGCAATTTGTCATGTCAGCATAATTGATGTTGTCACCATATTGGATACCATGAAAAAGATTATAATTTTTTCACAGGACACACATTTTGTCTAATCTTCACCAAATTTAGCACAGGTGATCTTCAGACCAACCCTCACAAGAGATGAGATCAGATGGGTTTTTTTTTTGGGTGTCTGTGGCAGCTCATAAAACCATATGGTAATTTTGTTTTGATTGGGGCAGTCCCCTAATTCTTTTTACCTCAAGTGCTCTGGTACCATCAATGGGTCAAATTTGGAGGTGCATTTATGCATGAAACTTTTGAACCTTGTGCCTGATTTTCAAAAATTAAGTACCATTGGATTCCTTGGCTGAATCCAAGTACAGTGCATCCCATGGTTCAATTGCCAGCATATCACATTTTCTGCCATTTTGGATTTTATCAAAAAGCTTAAAAGTTTCACAGGTCACAAATTTTGTCAAATCTTGACAAAAAATTTTACATGAAATTTAACACAGGCTCTCTTTTCAGATGAAGCCCCTAAATTTAGCATATGAATTTTTTAAACCAACCAATCAAACTTGAACATGGAATTGAGGTCATATTTGAGCAATTGTTTGATGTAATGACACCAAACTTGGTAGACAGACTTCTAAAAAATGTCTAGGACCTCTAAAAAATGTTCAGTCTTCTTCTTCAGTTTCTTCACCACTTCAGCCTGTATGTTGTTTTTGCATAGACAAGGCCTTGTAGTGTCTTTGCACTGAGTAGATGGGGCAGATGCGGCCTAAAGGTTGGGGAATAAAGTTTGGGACTGAAAGGTTTGGTTCCTTGAACTAGCGGGAGAAATGTGTTGGTTGGGGGAGGGAATGAACAGCACTTTCCCTTCCCTCTGCATCCATGGGTAAAATGCCCTTAAGTAAAGTGTCTAACCCCTTTCTTCAGTTCCTGTTTCAAAAACACAGAGTTGAATCGCAAATTTAAACCAAAGTAAATAGTTTTTTTTTGTTTCATGGTAGTGAAGAGGATTGTGTTTGATGGACAAATTTGACAAAAATGTATTGGGACACCTGACCATTACACCGACAGGGACTTTAATGATATTACATTCAAACACATAGATTTTTATATGGAGTTGGTCCCCCCTTTGTCTCTATAACAGCTTTGACTCTTCTTGGAAGGCTTTCTACAAGATTTTGAAGTGTTTCTGTGGGAATTTGTGCCCATTCATTCTGTAGAGCATTTATGAGGTCAGGCACTAATGTTGGACGAGAAGGCTTAGCTCACAATCTCCGTTCACAATCTCCGGAAAATATGTTTCCACCGCTCCACAGTCCAGTGGCGGTGTGCTTCACATCACTCCATCTGATAATTGGCATTGTACTTGGTGATGTGAGGCTTGCATGCAGCAGCTTGGTTGTAGAAACCCATTGCATGAAGCTCCTGTTGCACAGTTTTTGTGCTTACATTAATGCCAGTGGAAGTTTGGAACTCTTCAGCTATGGAATCATCAGAACACTGGTGACCTTTATGCACCATAGACCTTAGTAGTCATTGACCCCGCACTGTGACTTTAAGTGGTCTTGAGCTTCCTGGCTGATTTGCTGTTGTTACTAAATGCTTCCACTTGCCAATAATACCACTTATGGGTATTGGCTATGGGCCTGATTGAAACATCTGCATTGATTAATTAAGAGGTGTGTCCCAATACCTTTGTCGATTTAGTGTGCATGTATACAATGAAAACGCTGATAGCAGAATGGGGTGTGACTAGTGTAGTGGAGTTTCTTACGCCAGTGTCACTCCTGGGTTAGGAAACAGTACAAGTCCATGCCTATGCCAGAGACCAACATGTCATCCTCCAGCATCATGCCCATACCTGAGCTCATGCCTATGCCTGTGTCAATGCCTATGCCTGAGTTTATTCCCATGTCTGACTCCATGCCCAATTCTCTTTATTTGCTCTTTAATGAAGAAAGGTGAGGGGAAAAGGGAGTGATGTGCAGATGCCGGTGCTGGGTGCTCATGGCGGTTGCAGTCAGTGGAGGTGGCAGCGGCCAGAAGGTTGGGGCTCTTCCAAGGAGCCTTGGGGTGGTTTGCTTCAGCCTGCGAGGAGGAGTGGGTCATTGAAACGCTGTATCTCTGCCACCATCCTGACCAGTGGAACCAGTCCCTGATCTTATCAAGGGTGTTTTTCGGTCCCAGCTGGCCTCCCAACAGGTGGGTGTGTGCACAATATGTATGTATGGATGTCTATTGGTATACCATGTCACCAGTCCTTGGTTTTGAGCAGGTGAGCAAGAATTATTAAAGAATTATTGACTTTGAGCAAGTTTTCTCAGCACTAAAATGAACTGTTGCTGGTGTTGTGTGTGCCCAGGTTATGAGACACCCTCAGAGTCATGGAGGTACAGTAGTGTGGTCAAGGGGACAGGTGGCAGAGACATGATAAAGGAGTGTGATGGAAATTTCCTGATCAATCACTCAGGATATGGCTCTGAGGAAGCATTACTGAAAAAAGATGAAATCTGAGGATTGTGCTAGGTTCTGGGCTGGGTAGATATGTGATAGTGTGTCTGATTTGGTGTTTTTAGAGCATGATTTGTAGAATAGTGTGAAACTTGAACCATGTAAAGTATTCTGCCCAGCAAGCTTGGCGTGGGTTGGGGCATTTAGCTGTCTTGAGATCTTCTAGGTTCTTTGATCTGTATACACCCTGAAAGGATGGGTGGCACCATTGAACCAGTGTCTCCATTCCTCTAAAAAGAGTTTGATTGCCACTAACTCTTGATTGCCAGTATCATAATTTTGTTCTTTGGGGGAATTTTCTTAAAAAAGAAGGCCATTTGGTGAAGTTTTGGTCTTTTCAAAGGCAGAATCAGTGTCAAAAACCAGGAAACAAACATGGGATCAAAAAACAGAGAGATTAACAAGGCTTGTTAAATGACTGGAGGCAAACACAACACAGAGCAAATAATTTGCAGACAGAGTGCGTGCTTGTTTGTGTCCTTTAATGTACTTAAATGTTGTATGTTATAGAGTCCAGGGGCTAGCAATCAGTAATTAGGTGAGTTTGAGCATGTGTGTTGGGAATTAGCTGAATGAACTAAATTATCTATCAGAATAGACTTGACGAGAAGGTATAAACACATTAGATAATGTTCTGGTATACAAATTATATTACATGGGGATAATTTCCTATAGGATATTTCCTACGCTTGTCATTATGCACTGACTGCTAGTTATGTGTAATTAAGAAGATTCAGTGGCGTCAGAGGAAGTTTGTAGGGGCACAGAAGGAATGGGTGACATATTTATGGCATCTCATCTGGCTTATGTTGACTTAACATTTTGTGTAATTATACAAATAATTACAAAAACAAAAAACAGTACAGTCATAGCTTTTTTAAATATAAGGAAAGGCAATATTTATTAGAGTTCATAAAACTTTTAACAAAACATCATTACCATGTTACATAGAACTGTAATACCAGTCATAAACCCAATGAAAACAGACCCGAAGTTAAGGCACTAAATTCAGAAATTCGTCATATTAAATAAACACAGTAACCTCTTTTATGAGTAATTATGCTGAAATCAGTAAAGTTTTATGTATTGTTGGCAGTCCATTCAGATCTTACAGTTTAATTTCCTTTAACCTTTAGAGCTGTACCAACACTAGTGAATTACCGTCATAAGAAAAAAACCAACTCATTATACAGAAGTTCTGCTTTTCGAGGTTCAAGGCTTCAGATGTCACACTGGGCATTGCTAGGTGTTCATAAGGCATGTAGAACAAATAAACCCTTTGGGGCAAAAGGCATCGCCTTAATTTTTGCATATTTTCTTAAATTTGCCTTATATAACATTATATCCATGTGTTTTATATCAAAATGTTTAAAACATTCTCAACTCTCTTTATAATGAGGTCCTAGAGCATTGTGTAAAGAGACAATTTGGCCATAAGCTGAAAAGTTGAAGTCTGACTTTTCTAAAATATTTTCTAAATTTTTCTAAAATCGCTGCAGCAACTTCAACAGCTGAAAACTTTTACCTCACCACTTTTTTTTTTAGCATGTGTCTCTTGGCGGTGTCCCAATGTCAATTGGCATTTCTTATTCAGAAATGTAGAACTCACAAAAATATGGTCATCCTTGAGTTCGACATTTTTGTGACACTTTTTTTTAAAGCTATAGTAACAAGTTTTTAACTTCATATTTACTTTAGTTCTACATGACTTAGGAACACCAAGCAATGGCCATTGTGATGTTTGAAGCCTTGACCGTCAAAACACACCGGCAGAACTTCTGTATAATGAGTTGTTTTTTCTTACAATGGCAATTCACCAGTGTTGTGCATTTGGCACAGCCCCGTGATGATCCTAGACCAAGTTAAAATGCAGTGTTTTAATGTTTAATGTAGAATTTTAAGGATTTCATGTTAAAGTTTTATCACAGTTGAATGAATGGAGAAATGTACAGGAATTTTTTGTCAAACAAAATACAGACCATGAAACACCACACACTCATTATTTTGGATCACACATCCTCACAATTGGTCCTGATTCATACAAATCATTCCAGTAGAGCCTAAGCCCAGCATATAGAGGCTGAGTGAATGTGGTGTGGACTCTGTGGAGGAGCTTCATTGTGTCAGAGACGCTGTAGAAGGACAGAGTTCCTGCACTGTGATCCACATACACTCCTATTCTGGAGGTTGGTGGAACTCTGAGCTCAGTCTTAATGCGGTTGTTAAAGAATGAGAGAGAAGAATAAATAGAAGAATACACCAAACTCCAGGACTGATAATTGTTTCCAAACACAGACTCATCTTGACTTCCTTTCCTGCTCATGACTTTGTATGAGACTGATGTGGACACACCATCACCACTCCACTCCACCTCCCAGTAACAGCGTCCACACACACTCTCCTTACATAACACTTGCCACCAGTGATCAAACCTCCCTGGATGATCAGAGTACTTCTGCTCTCTCTCACTTTGTGTCACCGCTCTGTTCTTCTCAGACAGAATGAGGTTACGATGTGCCGTTTTGGGATCCAGAGTCAGATAACAGAAATCTAAAATAAAATTAAAAACAAACTGAACAATGTAAACACATTGGGATTAATTTACAGAATACATTTGTGTAAATAGTGACACAGCTGTGTGTGTGCATGTTTTGAACCAAATGTCCTCACAAGAATAGTATGGATAGTAAGGACATTTGCATGGTCTTCACAAGGAAACATTTTTTTTTTAAATTACAAAAATAAGAAAAAGAGCCAAATGCTTCCTTTTCAATACTGAGGTTAAGGTTATGTTTAAGTGCACACATAGTATTAATTAGCGACATTAATAATTATGTTATTGGAAGGTTCTCACAAGGATAGTAAGATATATGAGTGTGTACGTGTGTGTGTGTGTGTGTGTGTGTTAGACATACATTTCAGAAACTCTTCTCTGCTCTGTGGCTCTGATGGTGAAATGATCTGAACTGTTGCAGCTGTGGAGAAAAAAATGGAAATGAAGACAAACAGCATCATCAGGTTGTGTCAAAGCTGGAAACAGTTTAGTGATACAGTCAGTTTATTCAATTTAAATCAGTATTTTAGTTGTGTGAAATGAGCAAACTGTCTGCAGAAAAGTAAGCAGGAGCATTGCTAAGAAATAACACTTCACATAACAAGGAAAGATGTCTATCATTGTCTTTCTCCAGCAGCAACAGCTCCTCTTACCATATGGAGTGATGTTGAATTCCTCCTCACAGTACTCCTCAAATCTCTTCTTCAGTGCTGAGAGAGAATTCCTCACTTCATCAAATGAGAGATTTTGATGGACTTTGATGCTGGATGTGTGAAAATTTGGTCTCTTTATTGGAGGAGACCGACGTCCAGAAGATAAAGCCTACAAACAGCAATTGAAATGTCAGATTAGATAAACAGCACACACAAAGAAAGTACATGGAAAAGGAAAAGAAAAGAATAAGGATTTTCTAGCACAGTATTGCATCTCTGATTTTTTCATGATTCATGATCATGATTTTTTAAAGGACAAAGCAAAAAGGTAACTGATAAAGAGGTACACCTGTGAGAGAGTGTTATGTGTTGCTGTGAGGGGCAAAGATGCATAAGAAGGAGAGGAAAGGGAGCTGCGGCAGTGAAAGCACAGAACCAGCATTGAGCATGTCATCGTGTGTTTGAGTTGGAGCATGTCTCAGAGTGAGACTGGATTATTTAGCACTGAATGGTACAAGTGAAAAGATTAAACGACTTTTATGTTCACTCTCCTGCTTCTCACCTCTTCACTAGCTGAACCAGCATTCCACACTGGTGCTAATACCCAGGAGTGAAGAAAGAATGTTCTCACCAGCATCAACCAGAACCAACACCAGGCCCTTGTCTTGATGAGCAAGGAGCAGTAACAGTGATTCCATGTGTTGCTCTGAGCCCAGGAGGAGGTCCGGCAGATTCTCTGAAGCTTGTTCCAGCCAGCAGGTACCCCAGCAGAAGCTCCAGCAATAGTTGTGTGTCATGCCCCAGATCACACTTAGCAATTTAGATCTGCATGATGACCCTAAAGTGTTCATTTAGTTCTTCTAGTGTGCTGGGGAACATGGGGATAGCCAACCTCAGAATGGGTGGTCTGCCTGTTGCCGCTATTTTCTGGGAAAGCCCAGATCATAGCCCAGAGCCTCCCCATTACCAATCTGTGGAGTACCTGGATCTAAAACAGGCAATCCTCCAATGGTTCGGCCATACCCCGAAACAGCACCATTGGTGTGGGTCCATTGCCACTGCTTGTGTTGCTGGATAATGTGATCCAGCTTGAGGACCAGTTGGTGACTTTTCCTGGTGCAGACAAGCACTCAGCCCCTTCTCCCTCTCCTTCTCTTGTGCTTCCCTTTCTTCTCCCTCCCTGTCCCTGCAACATAGAAACGGGGGCCAACTTTCCTGAAGCCTGTTTTCCAGACCTGGGTTCTCCCTCTCCCTCCTCCACTTCTGTGTTTGTCTCTTCTCCCCCACAAGTGGGTGACTCCTTGGCTGCAGGTGTGGGAATGAGGCCTGGGTTGGTGTGCTGACACTGTGAGGATCCTGCGGATTTCCAGGACCAATGCCACATGGTGGAGGTGGAGGCATGGGTCTGGATCTCCAACATGCTGCAGGCCACCCTGATGGAGCTGGGGCATACCATACATCTGTGAGAATCTAAGGGGGTACATAACAAGCATTGGTGGATACATGCTGTAACCAGACCTCAATTCACCAAAATCTAGTACAAGGTGGGGCAACAGGTACAGCACGATTGCTGAAGGTGAGGTGTGTATGGGGATGTTCATGAGTATCTGCTGGTGTCAATCATTATTAAATTCAGGGTAGCATAGTGTGGAGGTGGTGGTTAATCCTTGCCTCACCCAACCACTAAATCTTGGGACAAATTGGCCAGGATTTTAGGTGTATATTTGTGGAACATTGACTGTGGGCTAATGAGGTCAGCACTGCATCGGGGGACCCAAACGGTGGGGAGGCCTCTGCTGGGAGTTGTGCTGAGATTCGACTCGAGGATTTCCAACTAGAGCAATTGTGCAATGAGATCCTGAAACATTTGAAAGCAAGTGAGAGTAATTGATAGTCGAAAGATCCAGCCTAATGTTGTGCTCTCCCACCTGTATTTTTCCATTATTAATGATAAGTTATATTAAATGATGCCTGACACTCAAAGTGAAGAATCGAGGTCCACTTCAAAAGAATTGGTATGGCTCTTGTTCGGCCATTAGACTGGACTGCATGAGGGCATCACTTTGTATAAGTTAGTAGACTCTGCAGTGCAATACACAGTAGCTGTGCCTCTGTGCAGATGAGTGTTTGCAACTGTTTGGAACTTTTGCAAGGTTTGCAACTGTTTTGCTACAGTGTTCCAGAGGCTCTCTTCTATCTTATTGCCTGGGTTGGGTTCCAGGTCAAGTCAAGTAGCTTTTATTTTCATTTTAACCATATACAGCTGGTACAGTACATAGTGAAACAAAACAATATTCCTTCAGGACTATGGTGCTACATAAAACAACATAGGGCTACATGAGACTATACAGAACTACAAAAAGTGCACATGTGCCACATAAAACAACACAGGACCACATGAGATTACACAGCTATACAGGACTACATAAAGTGCATGTGTGCAAAGAATATATTGATTGAATGCTTAGTAGTAAATATATCACCAATAATGGATTATAGTTGGCCTTCATTGGATCAACAGGGGTGCACAGGGAGATGTTGCAGAATTTGAGGCATTTCGAGAGCACTGATTTGAGAGTAATATGGTTGAAATCTCCAGCAACATGTTTGTCAGACTGACTGACCAGGGCAATACCAGGTGGTCCCAGGAGGTAAAGGAAAGGAGTGTCCTGTGCAGTACATTAGACATGGACTCTCTGTGTGGGAGACTAAGTACAGTACCATAGAGAAAGAGTGTCTGGCCAACAAGTAGGTGGTTCTGACCCTGCAGGACTACATTTTTGGACGAGCTTTCACCCTCTGTTCATACCACACCCTGCTCCAGCATAAAGGCTACACTGCATAAAGGATGCCAATGCACAAATCACTCGTTGGTATCTGGCCCTTTAATGGTTCAAGTTTGAGGTGGCCCACAGGCTGTTGGCTCAAATGGCAGGGGTAGATTTCCTTTCTTGACAAGGGGGAAGGGAGTCAGGGACAGGCTGGACAACTCCCTTGCCTGAGTCAGGTGGTGGAGGTATGTGGAGGTGGACGCATGGCCGAGCACCGGTTTGTGATTCAAGAGTGAAGCTGGTAGATGTGAGTGGTAAAGAAGTACACGTGGTAGGGGTTTAATACTAATGAGTGTTCTGGGTTGCAGTGAATGGCAAAAAGGCATAAGAAGGAGAAGATTGAAAACTGCGGGAGTCAGAGTAAACACCCAGGACTGCAGAAGTCAGAGAAAGAAGCAGCACTGAGGTCTCTGTGTGTATTGGTGTATGTTTGGAGTTGGTGAGTCTCAGAATGAGACTGCAGAGCATTTAAACTTTTGTTAATTAACAACCTTTGTGTTCACTCGCAAGCTTCATGCCGCTTTCCTACCCAAACCTGTATTCCACAGTCATATATATACATCTATAAGTGTTGTGGCACTGCATTACCCAACATGCATTACAAAAATACATCATATAATTATTATGAATCTTCCTTCTGAGCCACCAGAATTTAATGTTATAGTCATAGCTATAGGAAAACAGTAGATACATTACACAATGTTGGTGGCTACTATAATCCTTCATTGCTCAACTGTCACAATAAACACACCAGACAAAATTAAATCCTAGATACTTGATCACAAATCCACAAACTAATATTACTGAGCTTAGCTTAGAATTGGAGTTGAGTTAAATCGAAGCTAAACAGCACTAAACAATAACAAACAGTAATAAATTGTGAAGTCACCTGATCTCAAGAAAGCACCGCATACACTTATTAGACAGGGACACTTATTGTTGCTTTAATGAGGAGTGTTTTAGAAAGTGTGTGAGGAACAGCTGGTTACCTGTAGGAAATTTATGTGATCATGTGTGTGTGTGAAAGCTGCTCCAGCTCCATGACTCTTCTCTGAAGATCAGCAATGTCCCGCTCCAGTTGCTCCAGGAGTCGTTCAACTCGACTCACTTCAGCCTTCTCCTGAGCTCTGATCAGCTTCATCACCTCTGAATGCTTTTTTTCCATGGAGCTGATCAGCTCCAAAAACAGCCTCTCACTGTCCTCCACTGCTGACTGTGCACTGAGCTGTTAGAAGACACACACACACACACACACACACACACACACACACAAGATTTAAAAATTGTCTATTATTCCCTCTCTTACTGGGACTCTAAATGACTGCTTGTCCATGTTGTGTGTGTTTCTAGGAGCAGCTCTGTCTCTGCTCACTGCTCACCTTTATAGTGTTCACAGCCTGTTTCAGCTCCTGCACCTTTCTCTGCTTTTCCTGGATTCTCTGCTGGGATTTCATCTGCTTCTCTTTTAGCTCAATCTGAGGATAGAGTAATTATATTTAGCTCTTTATAAAGTATGAGCTAACTGGTTAAATATTAATGTTAAATAACATACATTCATGTTTGACAGAGTTGTGGTTGTCATGTTGTATACTGTGTGTGTTTTTTGACACTGAGTCGAGTTTATTAGTTTCACCATCACAGTATCTAATCAACTGGTAGCTCAGTGTTGTAGAATTTCTGTATGGTTACTGCACTTCAGAGTGTTACTAGCTAAAAATCACCATGATGATGCTTATTCCAATATGCAAAATAAAGAATACAAACAGAAATAAAAGTGTCCAACTGCAGCTGGTCTAAAAGGCCAAACATTACCAAAAGAACTGTTACTAGCTTCAATTCAATTCACATTTATTTGTATTGTGCTTTTCACTATAAACCTTGTCACAAAGTTGTAAAGGAAGGCCATAAACATGATACAGACATTGTTATACGTACAGTGAAATTTGCAGATGTGTTTGGGGGTAAATACTCTGCAGATTTCAGGGCATAGAATTTTATTACGATGGCTGGAACTGAAGAACTCTCTGTGGTCTAAGTCCAGTTCATTAGCAGATGCAAGATTAGATAGCTACATAACCATGGATAAACCTTAGATGGAAATAAACTTTTATGATCACTGTAGATTCATAGAGGCAGTGCTTTGGATGGGACTAAAGAGTGGGGCTAAAGAGTAAAAATGTGCCCTGTTATCTCTAAATAGGCTGGATGGTGGTGTGATATCTTGGGTGACTGCCAGAATCTGAAGTCCAGAGGACTTCAAGGTCAACATCAGCTCTACTCTTTGTTCTTCTCAATTATCTGACTCATAGTCTCATAGGAGAAAAACTCAAGCATTTTTCTGCCTGACTTTTACTTTTATTCTTAATGGAAAAACTCTCTCTCTCTCTCTCTCTCTACCTGCTTCATCCCAAATTTAGCACCTTCATGACCAGAACATTTAAAATTTAAAGTTAATTCTAGATAAGATATTTAATTATCATGAATTGATATTGGAAAGCTTTCTTATTCTCACCTGTTTCTCAGCTCTTTCTGCTACAGCTGTGACGGTGTCATGACCTTTGTGATTATCCAACATACATAAATAACAGATGCAGGTTTGATCAGTACGACAGTAAATCTCAATCAGTTTATCATGTTGAGAGCAGATCTTCTCTTGTAGTTTAGCTGAGGCTTCAGTTAATGTGTGTTTCTTAAAAGCAGGAGACTGATAGTGAGGTTTCAGATGAGTTTCACAAAAGGAGGCCACACACATCAGGCAGGACTTAACAGCCTTTTGTTTTCTCCCAATGCAGTAATCACACTCCACATCTCCAGGTCCAGCGTAACAGTGAGCAGGAGAAACAGGTTGGACTTTAATTTTCTTCAGTGTCTCCACAACTTCAGCCAACATGTTGTTTCTGCGTAGAACAGGCCTTGGAGTGAAAGTGTCTCTGCACTGAGGACAGCTGTAGACGCCCTTCTGAT
>JAQMYM010000012.1:26497574-26508795 GCA_030014255.1 Parauchenoglanis ngamensis
AGCTTTGATATTAATGCGTTTTTTGGGTTCATTGAGAACATGGTTGTTGTTCAATAATAAAATTATTCCGCAAAAATGCACCTTGCCTAATAATTCTGCACTCCCTGTATAATGTTTCACGATCCAGCATTGGACCTAAATCATTGTAAACGTCCATGCATTTAACTCACAGTAGCCTAAATAATATTGTTCATTTACAGTGATAGGGGCATGTCTGACAAATTAGCAGAAAACATCACCAGCCCAGCATCTCTTTATCCCATTATATCAGTTACCTTCTCCATTTTCACTCTCACTTTTCATTACTCTCTCTCCCTCATCCATCCCCCGGCTCAATTTCTATACCCCATATATGTTTCTCTCTTATTTTTTCAGACTGTCTGGCTCCATTTCTTCTAGTTCTTTTCTATTACTCTCTCTTTCACTTTCTCTCTCTCTCACTATAATGGCTGGTGGAAACTCAACCCACTGCCCTGAAACTAGTAACCAGAAACAGCATAATAATACACATAATACACACATTAGTGAATTCTTCTTGCTGTGCTGCTGTCAGGTTTTCAGATATCATCCCTGTCCATTTGACTTTCTGACTTTCGGTGTCCATGTCATACCTCAAGGCATGAACACATGACACCACAGTGATGCTGAGTTGCATTTTTTTGTCAAGTTTTGAGATTAAACCCACACTGTGTTCTTGCTTTCACCAGTTGGTGCTAGAGTCGCTTTTCAGTGAGATGTGTAACATTTTCGTCCTGAAAACCAATTTGTCCAAGAGAAGACTGATTTGTTGTTGTTTTTTTTTTAGCAATAATCTCCGGGGGGCATGTCGATATTCCCAGGTCTCTGTATTTCCAGGGCTTTATGTTTCCAGAGCACTGATCCCTTAGTGATATATATTCCTGCAAAATTATACATAAAGGGTACTTAGGATAAGGATTATTAAGGGTTCCAAGTGTTTTAGTTGGGGTAATGTGTAAAGTGTGGATGATTTTAAATATCATGAGTAGACAATTGGCTCCAAGGAAGAAAAATCAGCTGGGACTGTCTGGGAACACAGGACCCAGGGAAAATAGGGATCTTGAAACAGAGAACCCTGAATCACATAGGGGTCTAAGTTCATAGTGCCTAGGGCAAATAGGTGCCTGAAATTATTGGGCCCTGAAAATGTCGGAATTAAAACACATAAGACTCTAAATATTGGACTCTATGAACATTGGGATCAAGGAATATAGGAGCATTAGTAAAATAGGAGTCTGAATACATAAATATCTGGGAATATCGGGATCTGAGAACATTGCGATCTTGGAACATAGGGCTTTGAAACTATTGTAATCGAGGATCATAGGGTTCTAAGAAGCTAGGGCTCCAGAGACATCTGGAATCTGGAAATACAGGACTCTGAGAACATAGGGCAAAACAAAAATCCCTGTGATCTGGGAACACAGGGCTCTCCAAAAAAAAGCACCCTCGTTACATAGGGCCCTGGGAACATAAAGCTGTTTGGGAAGATCCCTATGAAGAGTCCTGACAGTTCTCTTTGGGAACATAGTACTCTAATGTAGGGCTTTGGAAACATGAGGATAGGGGAAAATAGGGCTCTGGGAACATAGGGCTTGGAGAACATGGCAACATAAAGGCTAACACAGGGAACCAGGAATATAGGCCTCTGAGAACATAAGACTATGGGAACACAGAAAAACAAGAACATACAGTAGGTCTCTGAGATTGTTGGAACCTAAAGATATAGGACCCTGAAAACTTGTGTTGGAAACAAAGGATCTTGGGAACATTGAGGCCTGAAAACATAGGGCTCTGGGCACATAGGGCCTTGTGAAAATATGGCACTGAGAACATATGAAACTGAGATGGTAGGGCTTCAAGAACTTCGAACCCTGAAAATATAGGGCACTAAGACTATGCTAAAAACTTGGGCTCGGAGAACATAAGGCTCTGGGAATGTAAAGCTCAAGAACCGAGGTCCCAGCGCAGTTCAATGGCTCATCGGCTTTGGAATAGCAGAACCAGCACAACCAGCTAACCGTCTGTCAGTGCTTTAGAGTATAAAACTCACATGTTCATCCAGCTAACACATGCCTGTCCCATCACTCTTACACTGAACCTGTCAATCATGTTTACTGATTTACAGCAACACGAGCTGCTTCTTTATTACTGAGTGAGGATCATCAGTAGAGCGATCAGGGTTCCGATGACACTGAGTTCCCCTCAGTGAGCTCCTTCAGTGATAAGGAAATGACCCTGTGTTGAGGTTAAAGAGAACATGTCCTCCATGCCCCTGCCAATTAACTGTAATGCAAGATACAGTGTGTTTGTGTGTTTGTTAATTATTAACCACTCCCTCCTGATACCTGATTCAGCATCACAAACAAAGCGCTCGTCTTACAGCGTGTCTCACACAAGGCAGTCACTGCGGACTAGACTGGCTTAAAAAGTAAGAGTAAGTAAGATAAAATAGGACGGCTCTCAAGGTACAAAGACAATTTTGTCCCATCAGAAAAAAATTGACAAGTAACTAAAAGAAAACCTTCCACACTGAAAAGCAACACCATCATTGCATTCCTTTTATGTAGTTTGATCAGCAGGAGGATGTTTTTTTAAGAATACGTGATTGCATTTCAGTGCAACACGACTGCAATACGGTGATGAAATGTAAAATACAGGAAAGATTGTTTAATTGCTAAAAAAATCTTCTGATTGTGAGATCGAGTGACGTCAGAGCAATGTGATGTCACTAATCACAAGTGATACTTTTTTTGTATTTTACTTGAAAAAAGAATAATTTTTTATTACTGCGGTAAGAAATCATAGAATGCAAAAGCATTTGTTTTCAGGCTGTATTCCTTCAAGCCGTGTTGAATTATATATCATCAGGGATCAAAATCTGCTCTGTTATGTGTTCCATGTTCACTTCTATAGCCACAGGCTAAAACCATTAACACAGATTCTCTTGGGAATCCATCTAGAAATAAACAATGAGTCGGTATATATGAGAGCAGCAGATAGAGATCCTGATGTAAAATCCACTTTGATGTTCTCTTTCCTCGGCTGTTTCCATGTTTACGAATGGATATGAAAGTTAAAATGTTTTACAGTTTCACAGTGAACGCAGATCTAGCTCCCATCACAATAATGGCCAAAGTTTTTCTATGGAATGAGAAATTTGAAATGTACAAATCTGAATTTTGCCTTTATTTGTGTTTGGAAGTGAAGTTTTGTGGTCACATTCTCAACACACCACATTCAGAGATTCAATTTCCATCATTTCAGTCAGTAAGCAGTGTTTTGAAAATTTGAATCTGAATTTGAAAACGGATCACCATAAACTAAATTTATATTTCTACCTCTTTTCCATTATTATAAAATTGAACTAGAAACCTTGCACACAAATCCAAGTCCTGGAATGCAATTTCAATTTGAAATTTACAAAACTTCAAAATTCACAAATTTCACAAATTCTTCACAAATTCAAATAAAATTCAAATAAGAGTTGAATATTTTAAATTCAGATTGTTGTGGAACATCTCTCATTCCGAACATTTCAAACAGGAAAACACTCTGCTGTAGGGTTAGACATAGAACATTTCAGGGCTTCATAAGAACTGAAGAATTGATTTGATTTTGTTGTGCAGCACTTTGACTTAAAGTGTGCTTTATAAATATGAACATAAAATAATGACTATTTCCAAACTATAGCATTTCATTTAGCCAAGACACAGGAGCTGATTCATCCTAGCAAGCCAGCTAATTGCATGCCAGCTAGTGAGCTCACTGGTTAGCAAACCAGCTAGTTTGTGCCTTAACTTGTTAGCAAACCAGCATTAACTATTTCTTTATTCTTATTATTGTTACAATTGGCTCTTGAAATATCCTCTCAGTGCTGCAAGTGGCCTCAAGGGAAAAATAGAAGTAAAAAGTTGCATACAAGACGGACAAAAGCAGGTCAGCGGACAGGGTTTCTTGTTTTTTATTTAGTAGTTTTATCGTACAGTCACCATTTTGAACACACATTTGAAATATTCACAGTCCTTATGCATCTAAACAGTTAGAGTCAGGTAGGTGGGCGTGGACGCTGTAGGTTAAGTGTGTCCAAGCAAAGCTCAAGACTGTGTGTCCAATGTGAGAACTAATGATGTATGCATTTGTATATAAGTGTGTGCACTTGGCTTTAGTCTCTTCTCCATATATCACTAAACAATAATTTAAAGGTATATGCAAACCTGCAAAATGAAATTAAAAATGATTTTTCAACACATCTGCTGATCTTTAAACCATTCCATAATTTTCATGAATCCAAATCAGCCCAGTAAACAAGCCCTAAATATTTTATTTTATTGCCTTCATCTATTCAGTCACTCCAAACCTTGCAGCCTGATCCCTAACCACGAGCCTCAGGAATTTGTGGGTTTCTAAAGGGTTCTTCGGAAAGGTTCCAATAGAGGGACAAATTTAACAGTTAACTGCTTTTGTAAAAGAATGTACACAATAGGAAGTTAATAAAGTCCAACCAAAAATATGGACACAGCTTACGATTTATATGCAATTCCTGTTGGAACTGTATCAAATGCAAATGTTCTTCAATCATGCAAAACATACGTGAGATTTTCTATTTGCAGGAAATGCCATCATTTTGTAGAAACTGTGTAAAATCTTAAATAAGGTTTACATAAACATTACATACCCAAGCCTTACACAAATCATATGTAAACCTTACGTAAACTTTATGTAAACTTTATGTAGGCCTTAAGTAATATTCTGAAACATTACACAAGCCTTACATAAAGCTAGCAAAAACCTGGCCTAGACCTTACTTAAACTTTACGTAAGCCTCATGTAAACCTTACGTAAATCTTACGCAAGCTTTACATAATCTTATATAAAGCTAGAGTAAATCTTGCATAAATCTTAGGTAAACCTTACATAAACATAAGCCTTGCATAAACCTTAAGTAACCCTTTCAAACACCTGACCTAAAGCATACATAAAGCTTATGCAAGCCTTATGTAAACTTTGTCAACTTTACATAAACCTTATCTAAACCTTTTTAATCGTTAATTTCATTTTATCTCTTGCATTATGCTCATAACTGGAAACTTAGCTCATGCACAATCTCTTATTATTCTTATGTAACTAGCAATATGAAATAGTTTAACTGGATGTACTAACTGGGATGCGAAAATGAAAATCGTTGCTTGCTAGCATAACATAATCAGATAGACACGCAACTTTTCGACCATCTGTCCCCAATACTGTATATGTTTGATATCATGACTAAACCAGTTTTGCTTTTGGTACCAGCCAAAATGACCACAGCGTCGATTCTATCATTTCTAATTCTGCGCATAGACCACACCCACATCATTAGCCATTTTGATCTGACCAATGGAATCCATACCCTGTTCCATAAACCCTGATCAGAATTACAAACACAGATACACAAACAGTACAACATGCAAGCGTAGCTCGGAGAAGGACGGAAAGACGTCTGCACTCGGCTTCATCCGTCTGTCTGTCTTTTCCGGCTCTTTTCTATACAGTAGATCTCGCAGGAAGTGGAGTTCGTCTAATTTCCTCTTCAGTAGACGACCAGGGTGGCTTTAGAATTATTTCCCAGGCGTTATTTTCCAACTGAAGATCATTTATAGGACCCCTTTTTCAGTAGTAAACACATTGAAACATATTCAAGCTTAAAAAGGCAACCAAAACTGATGTTTGAACAGATTTCATGGAAACAGTTTCTATTTAACGGATGTGGACGCAAAACTGAATCTATTCAACAGAACTCATTTGGTTGTGGCTGAAAGTGAGAAATTGGATTTGAAGAAAAGATGAACATAAAAGAAGGATGTAAGATCGTACTATAATTCATCCTCTCTGCAGCATGTCTTGCTCTAAGCGTCTTGGACAAGGCCGCCGTTTTAATGCTGCAAAAAGGAGGTGGGACGATGGTTCGTCCCTCATTGGTGGATCAAAGAAGGGACAAAGATGTGCTCCTTGGCATCTTATTGGTGGGCGGTTGCCATGGCGGTGCTGACGGGGTGTGCCAGGCCGTTGGACCCTGAGGATGACAGGGAGAGTGCCGAGCTTGAGGAAGACATGGGCCGTGCAGCCTGGCACCTGCACACGAGACAGGAAGTGATGTCATTAACACAAGACAGGCGAGTACTATGGGTTCAGAAACATCCTACTAAGAGATAATGGGTGATTAGTGAGGTAATTAGCCAGGCTTGGTCAAACGCTTAACAATGACTAATAATAAATTCAACTAATCCCAGAGCACGGCTTTAAATTCAGACCTTTCACAACAATAATTCAGTTAATCCAAATTTTCAAATTCTGCATTGTGTGGTTGTGCATGAGGGTGTTTTCACTCAATTGGTACATTTAGAACACATGTTCTTCACACAGAAATAACTTTAACACATTGAGATGCGTTCTGAAAAAAATAAAGGTACCAAATTTTCCTTCTTAGCCAAAACATACTCAAAAAACCAAGTCATGTTTGTTGACCCAAGTTACCTTCTATAATTTAGTCCTCTAGCATTCTTCCTATTATTGCTAACAGTATCCAGAGGTTTATAGCGTCCTGTTTGGCACCAATTAAACTTCAAGATCTGCTCAGAATTGTGAGAAGCCCTGTAGGAATCTGCATCAGTGAGGTACAAAACAAACAATTCAAATGCAATTCGATGCAATTCGAAAAATTTTAAATCCCCTATGGAGCAAAACTGGCCATGCTCTCTGGGTAGGAGGGGAATCCTCTCTCTCCCCTGTCAAACACAGTGACACTTGCCAATCATGGGTGTCTGTGAGCTCATGTATGCAGTGAGCTCTAAGTGTGTTATCCTGCCATGTGATGCAGAGGAAAATCCCTTCAGAAAACAACTCACACTTGCTCATGATGCTAAAATGGTAGCTGAATGACTGTCACACTAACCAGGACTGGGATTTCCTGACACGACTGGTCGCTACTTTCTCTCTGTATGATGCGTTGTCGAGTTGCACATCTCTGCTTGGCTCCATCTCGGACCCTGACCTCGGAAAGTCCATTTGAAACAGAGTGGGCGGAGTCATGTCCAGCTCCAGGAGCATGATGTTTTCAGCCTAAACAAAAACAGCTCTATTACCCCTAATAAGAAACATCATAATACTTCTATTAATTAATACTAATTAATAACTAATAGTATTAATACTAAAATCTAAAGAAGAAAATGGAAAGACATACAAATGTGTACTTAGCACATTTTTTAATTCTTGTATTTTCTCCTCAATAAACATACCCTGTATCTGGAATTGGCTCCCGTCGCTATGCCAAGCCTGGCATATTGGCTGATGGGCCGCTTGTAGCCCACGGCGGAGGCGGGTCTCCTCTTCATCTGAGTAAACTTACTGGAGAGACAGCGAGTGAGAGAGATGAGAGAGAGAGAGAGAGAGAGAGAGAGAGAGAGAGAGAGAGAGAGATCATTGCCTGGACAAAAGCAACACACAAATGTGTTGTGTGTGTGTGCGTGTGTGTGTGTGTGAAAGAGTGAGCATGTGCATTTTCCCCCTGAATGCCCTTCTGTTCTCTCAACTGTCTGTGAAGAAGAGTGAGATCTTTGAGGAGAGTGTGTGATGATTTAAGACGTAGCCCATAGGTACTTTGATATTATTAAGATGTTTTAAACACCATTGTGTCACATGTCACACAGATACAGGCACACACATCCACAAAGAAAGGTCACACGAAGTCAAAGATCAAAGGTGACTCACTTCTCAGCAGGAACGAGAGGTTGGAATTTCCACTGATCTTCGTCAACATCAAACACCAGACGGTTCATGATCTTGTTCTTCTCCTCCGGAGGAATGAAGTTCTCGATTATGAGGTACCTGCACACACACACAGATACATGAACACACAAATAGCTAAAGGTCAGGGACACACTGTGTGTGTGTGTGTGTGTGTGTGTGTGTGTGTGTGTGTGTGTGTGTGTGTGTGTGTGTGTGTGGACTCACTTGAACTTGAGTTCTCTTGTAAGCTCATTTTGCGTCTGCTCCAGATCCTGTCTGGTTCTGACGTGCTCGTCGTTCACATCCTGAATCTCAGCTTTCACCGACTGCAGCTTAGCGTACAGCTTAAAACAGAGAGACAGAGAGAGAGAGAGAGAGAGAGAGAGAGAGAGAGACTACAATGAGATGACAGAAGATCTTGATGTCCAATATGCCGCTCTGTTGCCCATAGCAACAAGACTGAAACATTCAATTATGTAGAAGTGGGCCAATCACAGATGGTCGCCCAGGCAACCACTTCCCATAATCTACCCCCAGCTGGTCTGTTTCATTCTCATACCCTCAAATTCATCAATCATCACACTTCTGTCTACTCTTCTATCTAGCTATCCATTTGTTTGTTCATCAATACAAACCCTTGAATATCTATGAATACATTCCTTTACCCATCCAATCTTTCACATCCATCCTTCCATCTATTCAGGTATCCATCTTTCCCAGCCTTCTTCCTTTATTGCATTTATCTGTATTTTATTAGTGAAGAATTCTCCATCCATCCATTCATCCATCCATCCACCCATCTATCCCCACATTTCCATTCATCATACTATCTCTCTAAACCTACAAATTAAATAAAACCCATCCCATCAACACAATTTGTATTTCATTCATCCAACCATCCTTAATCCATCCATCGTTTAATCCATCCATCCATCGATTCATTCAGCAATTATTCCATCCATCCCTCAACACATCAATTTGTCCATTCATGCATGCATGCATCCACCCTTCCTTGAATTTATCTATCCATCATACTATCTAAACCTTTAAATATAGTATCCATCCATCCATTCATCCATCCATTCATCCATTCTTTCCAGCTTCATGCAGTGAGTGACAGATCTGCTCAGTGTTACAGTGAGGACAGAAGAGGTCATCCCCTGAGCTGCAGCCAATCAGAGCACTGTATTCACTCTGCAGGGGTTAGACGGTCAGAAGTGAGAAGTCATTATGGGGACAGGGTTAGAGAGCAAAGGTCAGGAAGGTAGTGCAGAGCTTGGGGGTGGAAAGAGGGGGTGGAGTTTAGAGAGGCAGTTAATGGTGTATTTGATGGGGATTGCTCTCTAGAAAGATTCTTTAAAATGAGGTAATAAGGATATTTTTTTCTTCAGCAACTTTTTATATAAAAGATTTCAGACACGCCTGAAGCAGTAAAGCAGCAATATGTCCATGCTAACAATCAGTCATTTCAGCTGGCTAGTCTGAGGCGTGTGACAGATAACTGACAAAAAAACTGACCACTTGTTTATCTTCCATGACAGATTATAATGTACATTAGGAGGAAACTGTACTGTTGATTAGCAGATTAGCACTGGATTTTATGGTAACTACACTCATCTATCTGTACTGTGTTGATATAGTCTAAGAAAAGAGGTTAGCATTAGGAGGTTAGCATTAGCGTTGGAGCTAGCAATAGCATCAGCGTCGAGGGTGCATCTCAGACTGAGGAAGTTTAAAAATGGACAAACCTTTATGTACTGATAAAAGGGAAGAAAATGCATCCTCAGGGTCAAGGGTGTGGTCCAGGGTTCAAAGTTCAGGGGTCAGGATTTAAACAGGAGCAGAGAGGGAACAGACATGTTAGGAAAAACAAAGTAAAAGTGTGTGTGTGTGTTTGTGTGTGTGTGTGTGTGTGTGTGTGTGTGTGTGTGTGTGTGTGTGTGTGTGTATGAATAGCATAGGGGTGATAACATATTGACTTATGGCACTTGAGAGAGCACTTGTGATAAGGCAGTTGTTATAGGGTACTAGTTGTAGGGAATGTATCAAAGGGCACTTGTAATAGGGCACTTGTTATGACTTGTCTTCAGGCCAATTGCCCTGACATCACACATAATGAAGACCTTGGAATGACTGCTGCTCCATGTCCTTAGACCCCAGATCTACCATGCACTCAACCCGCTGTAGTTTGCTTACCAGGAGAAGGTGGATGTGGAAGATGCCAGTGTCTGTCTACTACTCAGGGCTTACTCTCACCTGGACAAGGGGAGCAGTGCTGTAAGGATCATGTTCTTTGATTTCCCCAGCACCTTCAACACCATCCTGCCCCACCTGCTAAGGGAAAATCTGACAGACATGATGGTGAACTCACATCTAGTGTCCAGTATGTCTGGCTGAAGGACTGCTCCACTGAGACTTTGGTCTGTAGCACTGGACCACAGTGAAATGTGCTTTCCCCTGTCTTGTTTACTATTTACACTTTTGACATCAAATACAACTCTTCAGTCACGCCACTTGCAGAAGTTCTCAGACGACACCACAATTGTGGGGTGGACAAGTGGGGGAGTACAGAAACTGGTGGAGAACCTGAAGATATGAAGGAGGTGAAATCATCTGCAGCAAAACACCTCCAAGACCAAAGAGATGGTGGTGGACTTCCAGAGACACAGACCCAATCTGCAACCAGTCTACATTGAGGGGATCGATATGAACGTGGTAAGTGTGGAGCAAGCACTGATACACTTTACATGAGGAGAAGAGCTGGTTCTTTTTCCTGAGGAGGCTGGGTTTCTTCAACATCTATAGGGAACTGTTTTACCAGTTGGTTGTTGCAAGTGTTCTCTTCTACACTGTGGTTTGCTGTGGAGGCGGCATTAGGAAGAAGGACACCCTGCGGCTGGACAGGCTAGTGAGGAGAGCTGGTTCTGTGGTTGGCACAGTGCTGAATTCATTTACATCAGTGGCAGAGAGATGTATCCTAAATAAACTGCTGTCCATCATGGACAATGTCTACCACCCTCTGCACAGCACATTCACTAGGCGGAGGAGTATGTCTGGTGGCAGACTGCCGTCGCTGCCCTGCTCAACTGACAGACTGAGGAAGTCTTTTTTGCCCCAGGCCATAAAGCTTTTCATCTCCTCTTAGGGATGATGCTGCCTTTCTGTTGCTGCTACAGCTCACCTGCATACTGGCATTATGCTGGTTACTGGCCCAGTCAGCCTTTAAGTGCAATTTGGTGTTTTGTATCTGTTTGTATAATTATCACCAGTTTGTATTATAGTTTGTGTTTTATATCAGCTCACTGTTGTGTTTTGTTGTTTTTGTGTGTATTGGTGTTCTTGTATGTGTCACATAAGCTATTCAATTCAATTTTATTTGTATAGCGCTTTTAACAAGACATTGTCTCAAAGCAGCTTCACAAAAGTATATAAATTC
>JAQMYM010000012.1:26527362-26537525 GCA_030014255.1 Parauchenoglanis ngamensis
CAGTTTGTCTGTGCTAGTAAAGGAGGCGTGGCTTCAGTTTGTCAGTGCTAGTAAAGGAGGCGTGGCTTCAGTTTGTGCCTGTGCCAGTAAAGGAGGCGTGGCCTCGGTTTGTGTCTGTGCTAGTAAAGGAGGCGTGGCTTCAGTTTGTGTCTATGCTAGTAAAGGAGGCATGGCTTCAGTTTGTGTCTATGCTAGTAAAGGCGGCGTGGCTTCAGTTTGTCTATGCTAGTAAAGGAGGCGTGGTTTCAGTTTGTCTGTGCTAGTAAAGGAGGCGTGGCTTCAGTTTGTCAGTGCTAGTAAAGGAGGCGTGGCTTCAGTTTGTGTCTGTGCTAGTAAAGGAGGCGTGGCTTCAGTTTGTGTCTGTGCTAGTAAAGGAGGCGTGGCCTCTGTGTGTGTGTGTCAGTACTAATAAAAGAGGCATGGCCTAACTCCTTAAAGCTAACAGTTTTTAAAACTACGGTTCAACATACTGAATCACTGAAACTCTACTGTATTATAACAGCTTGTTGAATACATTGAAACAAAGTGAAAGCTGACCCTTATCTTTGCTTTAAATCTGATTCTCTTTAACCAGTTGTGGCGACTGGGCCTCTGGATGACATCTGGCGCATTTAACAGAACCAGATGTGCTGTTTCAGTGACTCATACAGCAGGGAATAGTCGTACACGCCACTAACCACACCCTGTTTAATTCATTTAATTTCTACTGTCATTTTTGTACAGACTGAAATACAGATGAAGCATGTGTATGTGTGTGTGTGTGTGTGTGTGTGTGTGTGTTTTCACATCTTTTTATTCCAAAAGTCCAGTGTTATTCATGAATATTTCACTTATTTGATATTTCTGAAGCACCAGAAATAACATAAATACTTTAAATGTGGTTAACTTTGATGTTGAATTACATTATTTTGTTATAGCTGTTGAAGTCTGTGCAAGTTGTGTGATGTGTATTGTAGACAGAGAACCTCTGATCCACTAATGTTTTACAAATCATGAGTAATATTTGTGTGTGTGTGTGTGTGTGTTAAGGGAGTGGTATAACCCTGAGTGACAGCTCTGTGCTGGTTATTGGAGGAATGTTTTTGCCAGGCATGCGTCCAGCTTCTTGTGTTCTGACTGTAGCACAGAAGCGAGTTGCTCAGCAAAGCCACATCCGGGTCTGATTCACCCTGCTGCTGCTCTGACTCATGCTGGCACTGTGGGGCAAAGTGTTAACTAAAGGAACACAGCAAGCACTGATTCTAAAACCTACATCAGGCTGAAAAGAGAATGAATTTAGTACATTTGCTCTGAGGTTTAGTCGGGACCGGGGCACCAGGTTTGAGCTGGAGTTGAGCGTCAGTGGGGTCTTCACCGGGAGAGAAGTGACTGATGGAGAAGCTTCAAAGATGTATATAGACAGAATTCGATCTCGATCAGTCTGAGGTAAATAAAATAAATAATAAATAATAAATAAATAAAATAAAAACACACTTACACTTACAGCTTGGCCACTTCATCCTGAACAAACAGAAAGAAAGAAAGAAAGAAAGAAAGAAAGAAAGAAAGAAAGAAAGAAAGAAAAAGTGTTTTTTTGTTTCAAGGGAGAAATTTCAATTAACTATTTCTGAGAAGAAAAAAAAATCTAAATCATGTTTGCTGAAAGCAAGCTGCTAATGTAGAGCAAGACACACCCCTAGGGGCGGGACATATACATTCTACAGAGCATTTAATTGGATGCACACAACTCCAGTGCATGATGGGTCATCAAGATATTTTAATCATTTTCCTGAAGTAACATTTAAGCAAGCATGTGTCCAAAACTCTGTATTTTTCTTTCTAGCTATACTACGGTATTGACTTCCATAACACCAACAGACAGGTACAAAGGCCAATTTTATTTTCAGAAGCAGTTAAAAAAAGAACAATTACACACAGAATAGTGTTTTTTTTAATTTATTTTTTTTATAACAGGACACAACCAAATTACACATCTGAATCACTGAACTTGACTCCACACCACAAATAGTCACGTCTAGACTAATGTCAAACATTTTCAAACACTAAAACAAGTTAGCAAAATCAGATGGGTGTATTTTTAAAGGTTTATTAGGTAAGATTAGACTTTTTTTAGTTCTTTATTTACTCCTTAAGCCCAATCTATCATTCACGCCCATGTTCACAAAGATCCGGCCCAGGATCTACGGTGGTCTGTAGTGTTTATAAAACACAAACACAAACAAGCATCCTGGACCAGAAGTCCATCCATCCATCCATCCATCCATTATCTATACCGCTTTATCCATCTGGGAAATAGGTTTTCTCAGCCACTTAATACTTTTGTCCTGAGGTCATGGGTTGAACTGTTATTGTTTTGTATGACATTCTATATATTTAGCAAGTTATTTATATGAGTTAGAAACATAAAAAAAAAAAATCACCTATTGCACCTTTAAACATGCATTAGGTAAGATTTGTCCATTTTTAAGACACTTTAACCGCTTGAACCAAAAAAAAAAAAACCCATTCCCGAGTAGTGTCTATAAAATACAAACAAGGATTCTGGACTGGAAGTTAGTTTTCCAAATGGGTTTTTCTCATAATATTTTTTAGTGATGTGCCGTTTGACTGCGAGTCGGCTCTTTTTGGTGATTGTTAGAGAGTCGACTCGCCATACACAATCCATTTCCACTGGTTTTTTTGTTTGTTTGTTTTTTGTGTGCACGGTTGTTACTCTTGCAATGTAATTACTTCAAAAATGCCTCAATGAACTTATCTTTTCAACATCTGAGCTGTTTGTGAGTTTTGTGTTTGACTATCAGCCATGTGTACTGTGTATAACAACAGTCGAATGGTTACAGTTATTTATATACTGTATTAAATGCAATGCAAAGCAATATTATTTAGTTTACTAATTAAGAAAAACAATCTTAGGTCAGAATATTGAATAAGGCTGAATAGTTTAGAAAAGGCCCTTTTGGGAACTGAAAGAGTCGACTCTTTTTGATGAACTGAGTCAAATTATCTGACTCACTGAATAGAGCTAAAATTCCCATTTTTTCACGTTCTACATATTTGCAGGTTATTTGTACGAGTACAAATTTTAAAAAATAAAATCGCTTATTGCACCTTTAACCCTGTGATACAGGCAGAACCAGAATCGCTCTGCTTCGGTCACGCAGATAACATTTTGGAAACAGGCAGCAGCGTCAGTGAATTTCCGCATGTCGTGCGTTTGACGGTTGAGGCGTTTGTCCAATCAGCGGCGAGGAAAGGTTTTGAACTGTTGCCACCTCAGCCAATCAGAGTAGAGAACGCGTAGGTGTGGGCGGGGCGAAGGGTGGTGACTATAGGTCTAGGGTGTCGCCGGTGAGCGGTGGCTCCATTCGAAGGCGACGGCGGTCGTCTGTGTGTGTTTCAGCGCGTACATACACACAATAAAACCAAAACAACGACGGAGAAATATCACCACACACTTACAGAGATATCTCGGTCTCATATCGGGACAACAACGCTTTTTAGGATTGTAATCCGGAGGAGGGAGGGTGAGATGACGACGCGGTGGTAATGGTGATAAAAACCCGGCTGGAAGAAACGCTAGTTTTGAAGAAAGAGTGAAGGGTTTCGTAGAAGGGAGCCATTTTGTCCCGAACTGTGTGGGAGAAGAGACAGAAGGAAAGAATAAAAAGAACTCCAGGGTGGATTATTTTTAATTTCGAGACACAGATTTATCTTAACAGTTCCTGCGACACATAAAAAAAAAACACCGCACAGAGAGAAAACCGCGACTTTTGGCGCACGCTACAGAAAACTAGCCAAGCTAACGTTAGCTTAGCTCCCAAGCTAACCAGCAAGAATCCGCTGCACAACAGCAACAGTCGTCTGATTAAGGTTGCTTTTGGATCCTCTGCGTCCTCCCTGTAGTGTTAACTCATTATTAAAAACAACAACATGGCGAAGAAGACGTACGACCTGCTGTTTAAGCTTCTCCTGATAGGAGACTCCGGTGTGGGGAAAACCTGCGTGTTGTTCCGCTTCTCAGACGACGCCTTTAACACCACCTTTATCTCCACTATAGGTAAGGAATCTTTATTAAAAACAAACATCTTTCGCACATTTATACATCTTAGTGTCATTTCAGCTCCGCAGGTCGCCGTTGGAAAGCTATTTTATTCATGGCCGCAGTCCAAATAGATGCAAAATGGCTGCTGTGTGCACTAGGTAGGGTGTAAGGGCCATTATGATGATGTACCCTATGTAGGGAGCACGGAGTGGATTGGGATTGTGTTGTAGTTTAGCGTTCCTAGCTTAAAGGTGCTGTTGTTGCTTTCTAAACTTCTTTTATTCGTACAGACGGTCTCCAAAACATGTAGAATGTATTAAAATATATTAGTTTAACACTTGACCTTGAAGCTAAACTATTCCCTGGCTGAGAAAACCCATTTGGAAAACCGACTTCCGGTCCGGAATGCTTGCTTGTGTTTGGCTGGGTTTACCGTTAGTCATTTTATAGACGCTGAAGTCTACAGGGTCCTAGAGGGCGGAGCTTCGGGAGCAGAGAAAGGAATAAAGGTGGGAATAATAAGTGAAAGAAAATGCAGTCTAATGCCAAGATCAGACTTCAGAATATTTTTATCTTTCATGATGGTCACCGTGTCAGATTTAACTTTTATAGTGGCGTAAATTCTTGCCCTGTCTTGGTCAGGAGACCGACAACGCTGCAAGTTTGACCTGGACCAATCATCATTCGCGTCCTTGTGTGTCGTCGGGGAGGAGGGTCATGAAACTGTCAATCATGGCTACAGAAAGAATACGTCGTAGGGGTTGTCAATCTAGGCAAGAAGATATGAAGAAAAACCCCTGCTTTGTTATTCTAGGACAGACAGACCGTTGGACCTTTTTTGTTGCTGCGTTTTTGTTATTTTGCGAGACGTCAGTCGGTGTGTCGTAGTGACATCACCGCTTGACATTCTTATTGTTAACGGAAATTTAATATCCGTGAGCTTCTTTTCCCACTCACTGTTTTCCATCGTCTTATTAATGGGAAGTCCAGTGGAGAAGCCAGAGCAAACGATTTTCCTCCGAAGAGGAGGTGAGAGAGCTAAAGCGCTGCTGCATCGCTGTCTGTAGGGCGAGATGAATCGAGGGCTGAAACCTGCTGCACCGCTATCATAAATTTCATTAGGGAATAAGTCATATGCCACTGAAGACCGCGTCACGTTTTTTTTGTTGTAACACGCATTTCGACGATTTAGCCACTTGTATGTTGCGTTTTGTGGATTCTCATGTTAGTCGCCGTTACATGGCCATCAAAATTCTGTTAGTGCTGAGTCTGCTGCCATACGCTACATTTCGAGTTGATTCCGTAGCCTCCGATGGTGACATGACGGCTGATTATGCTAGTGGTCCCGTGTCAGGGAACGTTTTTAACCCGTTGCTATGGTGGTCCATACAGAAAGCCTCGACCTTGTGACCCAATAGAAAGGAAGTGGGTGCGGTTGTTGATCAAAAAGGGAGGGGCTTGTGTACTCTATTAAGTAGCATTAAGTTTTCTTAGTGTTGGTTTCACGCGTCTGGAGGAAGTACGGCCATCTCGTTGAGCGCTGGTGCTAAAATTGTCATTAGTGATGTTGGAACGTCAGATTTTAAAATAAGAACATGTGAACTGCACTCTAATTTCAGCCCTGGCGTTGACGAGTTGTTGCCAACGGATGAAAACCTTTTGCCCAAACATCTAGTACTTTGTGTTGTCAACAGACCTCGGAGCACGCCGATGGAAAGCTTTCCGACAGATTTCCTGAATAGCGACGTTTCTGGGTCGCCAGATGCGGCTCTGTGGTTTATAACGTTCCGCGGAATGTTTTCCTAAAGTGGACAGTAAATCCATAAACTGTCGAGGCTCTGCAGCATGGAATACTCGCTTTTTTGCCAAAACTCGGTATGAGTGTGTGTGTGAGAGTGTGTGAGGCATTGAGATTATTTCACTAATCTGCTGATTTTAACGTCCAGTGGAAGTGGAATTTTCAGTTCTCCTGAGAACTTCTGCTTCACGATCCTCCATTAGCGCATGATGACACAAGCACCTCAGTGACCGGGAATGAGGACACGGCATCGTTCCCACACACACACACACACACACACACACACACCAGCATTTAAACCTTATGTGTGTTTGTGTATGTTTTTGTTTTAGAAACATCTGGCTGTTCTCTTTACTATACAATTAAAAATGGAGTGGAAAAGAAAACAATCCCAAGCTGACATTCAGGGATTATAGATTCCTGGCTCCTGACACACACACACACTCGCTCATCACTCTCAGTATTATTCTGTAAAGTGCAGCACTCCGTTGTTACGGCCGCTTCGGAAAATTGCGGCCCATTCAGGAAGGATGGCGTGTTTGGGAAGCGCTTGCACTTTTGAGATAAAACACTGGAAGGATACGGACGAATGTCCTCGAAGCGTCATTGGGCGTTCAAACACAAATCGATATCTACAAAAAGAGTTGAAATGGGATTTTCAGACGCTTCTATTGATTATCCTCGATTTGGGTAAAACGGGAACAGGCCGCACTTTGCATAAGCGCACTTTACACTCTTGATCTCTCCGATTCGGAGCTGGTTTGTAACAGAATCACGGTGGAGCTCAAAAAACGTAGCCAACTTCTGGGTCACTGCTTAAAATACACCAGTACTTTTGCCGCACGGTTCTTATTAATGAATTGGATACGTTTCTGAAGGTAGATACAAATGGTGCTGAGGGGTTTGTGTTTGTAGGCGTGTAACAGTTCACAGTTTTGGCGTCATGATTTGATTTTTCCACGATATTTTTTGAAGGAAAAAAAATGATTACCAAAAAAACCCAGCGATATTGATTTTCTTATTCACTTGAATGCTCCTTTAGTTAAATAAATATATGTAGACTTGCTTCATGTCGTTAAGTAACCAACAGTAATAATTTGCTAACACTTATGATGGTTGAATTAAAATATTATAGGTAATTATTATTATTAAGTATTCCTATTATTAAAAATGAAAAAAAGGAACACCTTTTTTAAAAATTGAAAAAACTCACACAACACACCTCGGTTTCTTGTGGAGTCTGTAAATGAGCACAAAAGCTCTTTCCTGTTTTCAATCAGTTTTTTGTGTTTTCGCAGCGTTAGAGCCACGTTACTTCCACGTACGATGACGTCACGCGTGTTCCCGCTATTGTACGTTATTGCGCCCTCTGCTGTCTAAACAATGCAATTGCAGCTAGTAGAAAGTAAGAGATGATTCAAATCGATGGAAAAAAATAAATAAAATCAACCGTTGCGTCGTAAATTTCTATAGCGATTTATCGATACATGATATATCGTGACATGCCTTTTTGTTTATAGTTCGTCTTTTTGGCTTGTCAAATCAGAGTGTTGGATATTACACACTCTGGACAATCCTCCAGTAAAATATCTCCTACACGGTTCCCCTGCTCGTCTCTCGAATGCTTCGTTGTTATGCGCATACGCGAGTATGTTGCATTGCCATGCGACTTGTGAAAGCTACGCTAATCTAGAAACACGTTTCGGACCGCTTACTTACAATAAACGTCCGTGTGTAATGGATTAGGTACCTTTTTTTATTGACACCTCCACGTGAGAGAACTGGCGTCAATATACCTCTGTCAATCTCTCAAATGTCCTCAAATATTTAATTAGCTAATAATCATAATTAGCTGTTTCCCATTACTGTTCCCTGAATTTGCAACTCAAATTTATTCTAGGATGTGGAATAATCTTTCCGCGAATGTCATCGGTCAGTGAGGCCGAACATGCAGTGTGTGAGTGTGAGATCTCTGTAATGATTCTGCAATGCTGCTCATCCTGCGCGGTGTGGAGCGCTCGCATGCAGACGCAGCAGGTCTGTGGCATCGAGCGCTGTTGTCATTTAGTTAGCGTAAAAAGGCAGTCGCGTCGTTCAGAAACGGAGCCAGATTGAGCGTTAACGGTTAAGATACCCGTCCACCGAGCTGACCAGGATGAAGAGCTCACCGAAGATCATCACACTCCCACAATCCTGTGCGCTTTATGATGTCACACCACCAAACCCGGAACGCTTGAGGTTTTGAGGTGTTGCCGATTGGCTGGAATAGAGTTGTGTGTATCAGCTGCCTGAGCCAGGGCTGGGTACAAATCGTCAGGAGATGTTCACTGAATTTGACTAAATCCGCTGGATTAGGATCACTTACTCCACCTTTAACACTATTTGACAGTTATGACCTTTGTGTTGTAAGCATCTTTCATCTTTTTTTTGCGTCAAAATCTTTCACTCTTTCAGGCGAAACCCCTGGACGAGTTGTTCGACTTGGCCCAAATATTCCGCTAACGTCCCTGATAAATGGCGTGACCCGATGTTGACTACAGAGTAGACTTGTCCAACGTGATCCAACACGACGATGGATTTTATTTCACGTTGATGAACTTGGCGTTTTCCGTTTTCCTGCAGAGCCCCGCAGGAGGTTGGAGGAAGTGGGCTGGGCTTTTTATATGAAGAGCTGGCTAATAGAGAGGGAGTTTAAAATGGCTTCGCCGATCGCTCCTGATTTTGTTTCTACCAAGAAGAAAAAGATCATTTTAAGAGGATAGCGATGTTCTGTCGAACTTGCAGGTCTGGTGCGATTTAAGTAAATGTTAGCGGATAGCATGGCGGAGTTTAATGGTGTAACGCGCGCGATCATCTGGCGCCACTGAGAAATGTTTTTATTTATTTATTTTTTGTCTTGGGCTTCTGTTTCCTGTCTTTTCGCTTGTACGTTCTGTCTCTGGTGGAGTGGCTGATGCAGCTGCTATGGCTCAGCATCCTAAAATACCCACCGGAAACTCCCTGCCTCCCCGGGATCGGCTTACACACACACACACACACACACACACACAAATAATTTATAGCACAATGTCTGTTCATATTCAGCACTTTAGTTTCCGTCATTGTGGTACTAGAACCATTTTGTAATGAGAGGTTGAAGAAAGCAGATGTTTTAGTGATGTGTGTGTGTGTGTGTGTGTGTGTGGGGCTCTCTGCTCCACAGGCCTTTTCGTAACATCTCCAGTTTCATCCTCAGCACATTCTGTCACTCTGGTTGCAGTTATAGGACGAATAAGCGTGCGTCATACATCACAGGGATTTCTGCACGCGCTGTCGTTCAGTGGTGCCCTTTTACCCATCAGCCCCTGCTGTCTTCCTGATTTATTTCACTTTGAGGCATATTTTGACACACGTGACTGAGACTTGACCTATGACCGATATTATCGCTGATACCCGACCCTTGGGGAAAAAAGACAAACGTGTCTGAAAAAAGACCCCCTCAGTGTCCGAGGGTGAGCTGCCGAATCTTTCCGACGGAAGCTCAGAAGCATGACGAGGGGTTTTTTGTTGCCTTTATTTTCCGTTTTTGGGTCTCGAAAGAAAATAAACAAGTGTAGTGAGGGAACGGCTGTTTACAGCTGCTGTAACGTAAGTGAGAACAGGAACTCGTTCCTCGACGTTAAGTGTAACTATAAACGGATAAAAAAAACCCATTAATTAATAAATACAACTCTGTTTTGAGAAACTGCCGTGATAAAAGATCGGGGTGTGCTGTTATAGGAAAATGATCAACTTCAGTGGGACTGAAAGTGACTCCGCTTCGTCACACCCCGCTGCTGGTGATGATTGTCCTGTAACAGCGCAGCACGGTGGTTATTTCACTGATGAGGAAAGGTTTTGGTGATTACAGGTTTTTCTTTTAAGGCTTTTCTCGGCATTTTATGCAAGATGGGTGTGGGGGTGGGTGAGGATGGGGGTGTGTGTGCGTGGGGGTGTGTGAGAGCGTGTCAGTGTGTGAGCGCGGGCACTGCTACTGTGTACAGGAAACGAGCAGACTGACAGCTCTGTGCTGGAGAGTTTCTTTTACAAGTTCAGAAAAAGTGAGAAGTCGACTGAATGTACGACCATAAACTGATGACACAGGTTAAACTGGGGGGGGGGGGGTGTATACGCACGCACACACACACACACCCCTAATATGTATGTCTTAGCATTCAACTGTCTTTTTATCGGTCTAATTTCTGATTCTCTCACTCTCATCTTCTCTCTATCTCTTCACCTGTCTGTCAAAAAGTGCTTCTTGGCATCACTCTCAGGCGGTGTCTCTCTCTCTCTGTCTCTCTG
>JAQMYM010000012.1:26552240-26575069 GCA_030014255.1 Parauchenoglanis ngamensis
CACCCCTCTCGTTTCATTCACACTCTACTCTTCTGTGCGTGTGGTGAGAACCGACGGCGCTTCTGCAGGAGCGGATCGCGCGCCCCCGCCACCGGAACCTCGTCACCCCTCCCCACACACACCGCTTCCCCCAACGCGCGTGCGCGCCCGTGCTGCCGCGACCCCGGTGATGATGCCGGAGAGATGGAGAAACTGTCCGCGAGCATCTCGGAGCTCTCGTGGAGCGCAGTGTCGCTGCCCCTGGACGCCGTGGTGGGCAAATTCCGCCTGCCTACACTGGTGAAGCTCAGCGCCGGTAGGCAAACCTGCTCTTAACGCTTCATAGCGCTTCATAATGTCGGTATTCATGACCGGAGAGCAGCGGTGCAAACTTCTAAACCGGTTTTCTTAAAGGTTACCGGGTGAAATGCAGCTGTGTGGGGAAAAATAATTAGATGGAGTTTACTGAAGTGTTTCATCTTACAGTGAAATGCTGATGTGCTTTTTTCTCCTCCGGTGGTGCTGTGTAGCATCACGATCTTTCTGCGCTGAAAATAATTGCACATCGATAACAATATCGTCTCTTAAAACGAAACCATTTTGGTCCATTTAAAAACTTTTTAATGAACCAGTGCCCGAGGGAACATCCTAAGGACACCATGTACATAAAAGTAGCTATTTGTGAACCCTATTAAGGTTGTTAAGTGCCGTTAAGTTATTATATGTGTTGTAACAAACTCTCAGAGGTTATGGTTTGGACTGCAATTTTAAAAAAAATGACTATTAGATGTATTTTCTGAATAGTTTTGAAACTTTTGAAACAAAGCACACGTTACGAGCAAATCATTGTATTATTTTTGTTTTCATTTTTGGGATGCCGATAGTGTTCGGGTAATTATAATACGCAAGTCAATAACAACATCCAGTCTATTTGAGGATTATTTCTCTCTGAAGACTGAAAATGTTGAACAGTCCAAACTAGAAATCAAAATATTTGTCTTTTATTTTAATTCATGGTGAAATATCGATACTTGAATAAGCCCAAGCACACGTTTATAAGCTTTAGTGGTTTGTATGCATATATTTTTGCCATTGTGATACATATGTAATGTAAAAACTTCCACATCGATAACAGTCTGATGGTTTCATGCTTCTTTCTCTAGAAATTCAAACCGTGTTTGATCAAAACATCTTTTCAGCCCATATTTATATAGTTTGAAAAACTCTTATGTTTGAAGCCTTTTAGGATATTAAGTGTATTGTTTTGTGATATAGAAGTCAAGGTACTTAACTGCATTTTTTTTTCTTTCTTGCTGAGTCAGCCATCGTGTTTTGTGCATCATTTACTTGAAAAATTATATAAGGTCTATATTTGAACCTTAAGGACTACTATTCTCCAAAAGCTAATGATGATACAGGTTAAAGCTAAAAGTTTGCATTACTCTGCCTTTATTTCTGAGGTTGCAGAAGCCTTAAAGCATCACAGTCCGGTTTTTCAAACACCTGGATCACAGTGTTCAGAATCTCTACCTGCTTTGAACCTGCTGTGCCAACATTCACCTACAAATGATAAACATTTTACAAAGTTTACACCGTCTTAGCACCGAAAAAAAAAGCAATTAGAAATTATGACCATGTTATTACGATTGACATGACATGACCGTGTATGTAGATGGGACAGAGCAAATACTGAGCAAATAGTACTATATATATATATATATGAACTAAATTGTGCATTAGAAGTTGTGAGGACAAAACTCCCCTGAAAGAAAGAAAAAAAAATAATAAAAGTCCTCCTAAGAGCGATGAAATGAGCCTCCCTGTTTATAATGTGCAGAGAAACCCGGTGTAACTTTAAAGATGTGGTGTAATGAGTTTCCGAGCAACGCTTCTCTTGTAAATAGTTGATCTAGCTCTTGGCGAAGGTGACAAAGTGGCTGTTGTGTCCCAGAAGTGATGCAGAGCCTTTCATATGGAAATGTGCTGATCCGTGTCCGAGTGCTCCGCATACTAACGAGGACAGGCACGAAGACAAGATCCAAGTTTTAGGCAACATGAGTTAAGAGGAGAGACCATCGAAAAGGAGGAATTTACAGGAAAATCGGATCTTCAGATCACCAGGTTTATGATTACGACAAATCAGCCAAGTTTGGAGCTACAAGGCTAATGCAGCTAGCTGATCGAGGATTATCATGTTGGAATTTGGGGTACTTTAAGATTTAAAAATCAGCTACTTGTTAAAAGTACTTGCTTGTGTGACCTGACATCTTATCAGTTTTCAGAGTAACCACCTACAAGTAGTTTAACTTTTCTGGTACCAAGCCATGTTTTTAGATATTCTAGACATTTCCCAATCTGAATTAATGCCAGGGTTGCCAGATCTCAGCAAGATGTCCATTATGCAGAATCTCCGACATGCCTTTTTTTTTATTTATTTTTTTTATCCCCCCTTGGTTCAGATACTCAATAATCGTCCTTCAATCTATGCAATATGGCTCTGAACATGCACACTATTCTCACTTTCATTTCCCCTTTGTTTGCCATGCCATTTGTTTGCAAAAGTTAATGAAATTTAATTTGAATATTTGCTTTAAAATATGATCTTGGTTGCTTTTTCCAAACTCGATCAAGTCGGTGTAGGAAACGCAACCTGGCAACCCTGACCAAGAGTCGTGAAGTGAGCCACGTCTGTTTTTAATGACAGTTGCTTTATAGCTGACTAATGCTAATTGCTTCTTACTAAGAGTGGTTTGCAAATAAAAAAAAGCAGAATCCCTTTGTGATTGTGTACAATGTACTAAGCTGTTTTAGCTGCATGATAAAATGGAAAGATGAAGGTTTCTTTTCCACAGTTTGACAAAGCAGATTCAGATGAGTTAGACACTTCCTTGTTAGCTTATATTGTAGCTAGCTACTTTATCGAAGCGGTAGTTTGGGCCTAGCTTAGCTAATCATGAAGTTTGTGCTGCTTGACAAGTTCCAAATAATTTCCAAATAACCTCCTGAACTGTAACCGATCTGTAACCAGTTGCCTAGAAATTTAATTCACCAGGTGTAGGTTAGCATTACAGGCTAAAAATAACATTTGTCTCAAACGTCGTTGATCAGTTACAAGGCTAATATAGCTAACAAGTAAAAAAACAAGTAAAAACATTAGCGCAGTAATATGATTTGTAACTAGAACCATGTTGTCACAAATCCACCTTCACACTTTAAGCCCCGCCTACTAACTGAGCCTAATGTAACTGTTGGTGAAGCAGCATGATTGCTGTAATAATGTAGCTATAATATGATAACAACTCATTATCAACATGTAATAAGCCTAGTTTTAATAATGAATTATCCAGAAACAGAATTATGAATTTGATAAGCTATTAATGAGTGCAGTTAATATTGCTGAGCATGTGCAAGCAAAATATGACTCTAACACGAAAGCCTAATATACAGGTGCATTTATTGTACGTTGTTTAGCTCATGCTTTTACACCTGTTCAGGAAGTCCGGAGCAAAAAGACACCATTTCAATCAGAGGAACAGTTTTAGTTCAATGAATCTTCTCCGTTTGTGCTTCAGAACTGGTAACTTTTTGTGCTCTCTGAACTCTTGGGGGCGGAGCTTGTTGGACTAAATGTTGCTGATTGGATAAACTCGGGTTTTTCCAGATGGCTGAGTATCTTAGTTGCTGCTGTGCTGTTATTACTGATAACATTATATTTGCATAAAATATCGTCGCTGTGGCTCAGTTTGCTCCACAGCTGTAAGTTTATATAATGATCATGGTTCCTGCAGTGTGCTTCAACAGTTCTCATTCAAGAGAGTTCCAGAAATATGGAGTTCCTCAGGAAATTCTGAAACGTTAGTGAAAATAAGTACAAAAAAAAGTCAACAATCATATTAATAATGAGAGACATTTTATACTCAACCACTCCTTCACTCAATCAGTCACTCATTTACTTTCTCACTCAATCACTCACTCATTCACTTAGTAACTTTTTCTGCTCACATTCTCACTCGGTCACTCCACAGATTCCTTATTTTCTCACTCACTCATTCACTCTCCCATGTCTTCATTCACTCGCTCTCACAGTCACTCCTTCACTCCTTTTCTCACTCAGTCATTGTCACGCCATCAAATATTGAATCACTCCTTCACTTCTTCACTCAATCCGTCATTCACTTTCTCACTCACTCAGTCACTCCATCATATTTGTTATAAATATCATAAATAAAATTTACTTTCTAATTTACTCCTTCACTCTGTCATGCTTTCGGTCACTCGTTCACTGTCACTTCACTTCCATCACATTTTCACTCACTCTCTCTCACTCTTCCACTCACTTTCTCACTCTGTCATTCCTTCATGTGTTTCCTCTGACTCACTCATTATCACACGCACACACACACACGCACACACACACACACACACACACTGACTCCATGTTGACCCTGTAGTTGTGCTTGAGAATTAACCTTTGATCTTGTTAAAATAATTTCTTCTCTCTCTGTCCCTTTCTTTCTTTTTCTGTACTTAGAGTTCTCTGGAGTTCATTTATGCTTCGTGATCATCCAGTCACTCACACACACACACACACACACTGCTTTATTATGGGTTGCCATGGGGGTTGATGTGGATATATGCTTGAGTGTGTGTGTGTGTGTGTGTGTAGGTGGGACATATCACTGTATCAGCAGACAATAGTAATTATAGACAACTGAGATGTTCAGCAGAACGTTTGACTATGTGTGTGTGTGTGCGTGTGTGAGTGTGTGTGCGCGTGTGCATGCTTCCATGCCTCATTTCCTCAGTAAAAGCCTTTTTTCAGACTCGCATCAATGAAGGATTCTTTTAGCAGCTGATCAATACACTCTTCTTTCATCACAACCCCCCGTCTCGCTCTCTTTCGCTCTCTCTCTCTCTGTCTGTCTCTCTCTGTCTCTCTCTTTCATTCATCACTCCATCTCAAGATATTTTTAATCTGATCTGTGTCTCTCTCCTGCGATTGGCTTATGGAGCATAATAGTATTGCCCTCAAGTGCGGCTAGTTGAAAAAATTGAATTTGAAGTGTGTTGTTTATGTAGTGGTGTATGGCTGTGTGTGTGTGTGTGTGTGTGTGTGTGTGTGTGTGTGTGTGTGTGTGTGTGTGTGTGTGTGTGTGTGTGTGTGTGTGAAAGTGAGAGAGAGAGAGAGAGAGAGAGTGATTACACTTTTGGCTCACGTTCCCAAATGATCCCTGCCAACAGTGTTAGTTTCCGTAGTGATGACTGTTGATGTGGTTTCCGCTGTGTGTGTCTGTGCATGTGTGTGTGTGTGTGTGTTTAGTTTATTGCCTGAGAAATCCAGTCCATGTTAAAGAGATGTACAAAAATGTGGAAAATTTTTACTTTTCTATCTTATACATTTTTAATACGATTATCCTTGGAAATCTGGACAAATTTTAAAAGAGTCCCAGAGTGTAAATGGGAATGGGGATGAATTTTACAGCTTTCCCACAGGAATGTTGTAGGGATGAGATGGCACTGTCATATTAAAAAGAAAATGAATAAACATGAAAAATGTCAGATTTTGACTATACAAAGTGGTGAATCAGGGTTTAAAGTACACCAGCTGGTGTTTGAGGCACATGGGATGTGGTGGGAAAGGTGTAGTTGATGGTGATGGGAATGCTGGAGCTAGGATTGAGGTTGGGACCAGCAGGTATGTAGATGGAGAGAGAGATTATGGGGAGAATGGCAATGATGGTGTTGGGGAACATGGGGATGAGAATGGAGACAGTCTTGGGCCATTGGGGGATGAGTTGGGGTTAGGGACTATGGCATGCAGGAATAGGGTTGGAATTGGTACAAGCAGGGATGGGGTAGGAAAAAGGAGGTGAGGATGGGGTGGGAATGTTATGGTATACAATGTGTTGAATTGATGTAGTGAGGATAAGGTATGGGTTTTTGGGGTAATTGCTCAAGGTTATAAATGTAGGGATAGGTAGGGGTATAGTTTGGGGTATATGTGGATAAGGTGGAGACAGTAATGCAGCATGTGGGAAAAGGGGTGGGAATGGAGTGGGATTGGTGTTGGGGTATATTGGGTGTGGCATGGTGGCAGGGCAAATATGGATGGGATAGTTGTCAGGGATGAGGGCCGTGGAGATGACGTAGTGATGGTTTTGGGGTATATGGGGAGAGGGTTGAGATAGGGATGGTGTTGGGGCACATAAGGATGGAGTAGTGGATGGGTTTATATGAAGATAGAGTGTGGATGTTGGGGTATGTGGAGATGGGGTGGAGCTCACATTAAGGCACATGGGTTTTGGTTAGAGGTGAGGGCTGGTGATGATGCTGTGTCTCACATGGGGATGGTGTTGGGGTATATGAATGTGAGGTGGCACACATGGGGATTGGGTAGTGGATGGAGGTGGGAACTTTGAGAATGGGCAGTGGATGTGGTGGAGATCATGTTAGGGCACAGTGTTGGGGTATATGGGGATAAGGGGGAGATGGTAATTCAGCACACGTGAATGGGGTGGTGGTGGTAGGACTCAATGGAATAGGATTGGGGTGGTGTTGGGGAAGAGGGCTGGGATGGGGATGAATTTACAGTGTATAAGAACGGGGTGGGAATAGTAATGTAGTACATGGGAACGGGGTGATTGTGGTGGTAGGACTTATCGGAGTGAATATGGATGGGGTTGGAATGGTGTTGAGGTTGGAAGATGGTGACTACAGGAATGCGGTTTGACCTGATGTGAAATTGTTCGATATTCTGCAGAGTTGCTCTTCACGGCTCTGTTTCTCTGTAGGTGAGAATGTGGAAGGATTGTCCGAGGAGGACGTCGTTCTGTTACACTCATGCCGGCAGTGGACTACAGTCACCGCCCACTCCCTTGAAGAGGGGCATTATGTCATCGGACCCAAGATTGACATCCCGCTGCCGTATCAGGGTAAGACACAAACATGGGTGGTGATCCTAGAAGTTAGCCTAAACATCAGCAGGAAATTTGCTAGAATTGAGAATGTAATAATTTTAGCATGGTTTTAGCCTTTCTATTCTCTTCATAGAACCATAACATCCAGTTTAATTGGCCAACTGACCAATTGTGGTGGCTGTAGTTATAATAAGCATGTTACAACACAAAGCAACTACTTCAAATTAAAGTTAGAAAAGTAGCACAATACAACAATTCATTCTTAAGTGAAAGCCTTAGTTTTTATCATCTGCTAGTCAGGACCTTTCTTTTATTTTCTATATTTAAAAAAATACAAGTCTGTTTACTTACAAGTAAATACTGTATTAGCATTAGTGTATAACTCGACCATGTGGAACCGTGATGATGTTGTTCTTAGCCTGATGTAAATACTCGAATCAAGAACTGCACAGGTCTTCGACTTGAGCCTTGAGGAACACCATAATGGCATTTTTTACACATGTACATTGTTTACTCAAAATACTGAAGATGCCATGTTTTGTTGGTGTCCAGTTTTTATCTTGAATGTCAATTTATGAATAGTATGAATGAGAAGACACATGGAGGAACGAGGGAGAGTGTGGGAAATGGCATTGATGCAATGATGCTCGCTAACGGTGTATCGATTGTTCTATTAGAGCACTTAACATCACACATGTTTGCTACACTCCGTGACCTGACCAGCATACGTGAGTGTGTGCGTGTGTGTTTCTCTGGTGTATTGCCTCACTGGTCCTGATTGGTCGTGTTATATAACCCAAAATATTCCCCTGCTATGGTTTCTGAAACACACACACACACAGAAGGAGGACATGTGGTGAGAAACAGAGAGAAGAAGGGAGATGATAGCATCATCATCATGCCATTAATGCACAATCCTACGGAAGCCATTTGAGTGTGTGTATATGAGAGTGAGAGTGTGTGTGTGTGTTTGTGTGTGTGTTTGTGTAATGTGTTAGTCAGTGGGGTTTCCGGCGTCAGTTATCTCATTCACAAGTCGACTTCGGCATGACTTCATCCTGACATCATTCCCATTCCACTGAAATTCCGCTCCGAAATACCGAACTCTAAACACTCTGAAGTTCCTCTCCTGGGAGCACCGTTACCCAATATACCCGTCTCCAGCACCATGAGGTCATGTGACCAATGAGATCACCTACAAGGGTTTCCGGCGTCAATGAGACGCCAGGATGAAGTGAGAGAGCGAGAGAGAGAGAGGGAGGGAAGGAGGGATGAGATCATCAGTGTCCTTCAGTCTGCCATGCTGTAGATGATGATGATGATGATGATGATAGTAATAATGTTTAAGGTGCTAGTAAGTGTTGTGGTCTAACCCTATTAGTCTGAGGTTTGATACTGATCAAAGAAGTGATGATGAATATGAAGAGGAAGCTGATGGCAGTGATGACTAGAGCAGCATTTTGATGTAATTGCTGATTTTTGCTTATCTGATAGGTATAAAATATAGCTTATTGGTGCAGTTCACCTTCCAGTAAGGAATAACACACTCTGGTTTGGGCTGTTATAGGAAATTAATCAGTGACGGGGCAGTGTGTGTTACTGTTACCAGCTCAGCATTGACTAGTATGCAATAACAGCAAGTCCTGAAGTGGTTTATTCCTCTTATGCCACGGCAATTACCCCATCATTACAATTTCACCTCTACAGTTTTATCAGAGCAACTGTTATATTTATTAAGAATGAGCCGTTACTATGGAAATGATGACATGAGCTCATTAGTACAAACCTGCATTACTGTCAGAGTTATAGAAAATAAATCAGCGTCTTCTGAGCAATCAGAATCCCGAATTTAGCAGCGCTGGTTAGATGATGATGATGATGATGATGAGTATAGCAAGAGCGAACGGGGGAAGAGAAGGACAAGAGGAAAGAAACCTAATCCACTCTTCCCTGGAGACAAGTGGAGGTTCCTGCTGTGTCTGCACACAGTCACACACACACACACACACACACACACACACACACACACACACACACTATATAGTCCATCTGTTGTAGTCAACTAGCTAAACACTTTCATGTTAGTCTCCATCTGCTCCAGCTAACACACTGACCCTCAGTCGGACACGAACACTCACCCATGTGTGTGTGAATGTCATCATTGCCTTCTGAAAATCTTGCTCTAGAGTCAGTGTGTGTGTGTGTGTGTGTGTGTGTGTGTGAGTGAGTGAGTAATAAGCTGTCCAGAGAGACTGGTTCTCAAATAGAGACACTGAGACATCGAGACTGGGAAGGAAACGGAGCGAGACTGCCAGGCAAAAAGAAGAAAAAGGGATTACAAACAGTCTCCTGAACATTGTTCCTGCTGCTACACACACACACACACACACACACACACACACAAAGCTAGAGAGATGTTCAGACTGTTCCTGCAGTCTGATTTCTTGCTTTTCTCACATGTTCAAGCTTTGTTTGGGGTCCTTTTTCCTGAGTAGATGGCTGTTTGTGTGATACTAAACAGGAAGTAGTTCATTTCTTTTCTACTTAAATGAAACACTGGCAAGCTATAACACAATAAGACGAGGATGTTATCGTAGGACAGAGGTAAAAGCACAGTTATCGCTTTTCTTAGCCAGGTATTTTTAGTTTCAAATACAATGAGCTAAGCCAGAGTTAAAATAGTAAAGCAGCTCTAACCAAGTAAGAGGAAATGAACATACATATACAGTACATATATATTTGTGGATTTCAACAGCTAAACAATATCAGTTAAACAATTGTCAGGCTTTACTCCCTCAAAGCCACTGCAGAGCTAACATTATTAACGGTAAAGCCGAGTACGCACTGTATGACGTTCGAAATCTCAGAATCGCTGACCTACTCACACGCCATGACAGTTGCTTGGTCGTAACGGTGTGTATGCTACACAATCGCCCACAGATAAAGCTCATACACTTTTGCCTGGACAGATCTCCTCTGAAGCACACCAGATCCAAGATCAAACTTGCTTGAAAATATTGGCGCCTCTGCAATCGCTACAGGAGACAATAGTGGACGAAGTAGTTGCCAAACCCCAAAAAACATGTCCGCAATGCTATGTTTAGCTAAAAATCGTATCTCAGACTAGATTAAAAGAATGAAAACAGCAAGTGACGTCAAATCAACATGGCAGCATCATCAGTAAACACAATACTATTCAACAACATTGAACAATATTCACGTGTTAAATCTGTAACAGTTTCAAGGAGGAAAATATATGTCACTCATCACAGTTAGCTGGACGGCATGTAGCTAACAAAACAAACATCCGTAGGCTTTTTTCTTTGCACTTTGTTGCTTGAACTCGTGGAGGTCAAAAATGATGGAACTGCGGAGTTCCGACTTCCCATGTCCGAGTTCATTTAAACGCAGCATAAGTAGGTAATGTCAGAAACAGACAAGAGGTGGAGCGTTAACCAGGACAGGAAGTGACTGTGATTGTGTTAGGTAAACTATGTGAATTAGGACCCAGAGGATTAAAAAAAAAAAAGCAAGTGTCATTAACAAATGAAAGTATTATTAGTAATAATTTCTTAAATCCTAAAGAGCCACTCGGGACAGTTCTCCTAACGCATTCTTCTGAAGAGTGTTAATTTGGAAGTAGGTGTGATACTGTGACATCGAGTGAATGCATTGGCGTTGGAGTGCGTGACACTGTACTAAAACGTTTTTCCAGTCTGTCTGGATTTTCCTAAAGTTTACTACAGTTCATGTGCAAACCTGGTAATGCCGTGCGTGTATAGAACGTCAGATTGTTTAAACTTTGTGAAAGGTTCAGCAGAACAGACTGACTGCAGGTATCTCCACCAGCAGATGCTGTGTGTGTGTGTGTGTGTGTGTGTGTGTGTGTGTGTGTGTGTGCGTGCTGGCAGGGACAAAGCAGTGTTGCTAGGAGACAAATACACAGGGGCCCCTGGTTTAAGAGAAGTTCTGTGTGTGTGTGTGTGTGTGTGTGTGTGTGTGTGTGTGTGTGTGTGTGTGAGTGTGAGAGACAGAGTGAATATGAGAGGTTTCTATAGAGCTCAGGAAGAATGACGATATCGCCCCCTCGCCGTCTCTCACTTTTTCATGCAGTTTTCAACAGGTTAAAGAGATACTCTTTATTTTCTCATCCATCTATCTATCTATCTCTCTATCTCGCTATGTATCTATCTATCTGTTTGTCTGTCTGTCTGTCTGTAATATTTTGATCTTATTCTTGAGAGGAATCTGTACAATTTTAGCACAAATGTTTGCTTTTTCCTGCAAATTTTCTGATAAACTGTGATTTTAATATTATTTATTTATTTATTTAAAACAAAAAACCATAGTTTGTTCCGGTTGTTGTTCACTGGTTGGTCGACTCGGGTCAGCTTTATTTATGTAGTACACTTAAAGACAAGATTGGGCCAAAGTGCTACTCAGTAAAGTCAGGTAATATTATATTCTGGAAACCTCACATAAAATGAATTAACAGGAACTTTATATAAGTAGACCAAACTATAATCAGGAATAGAAATATGTTATATAGCTTTACTTGCTATTCAGCGTACCTCTGTTCGAGCATGCTAAACTGTAAGTATAAGTAATTAGCTCCAGCTTTTCTTCTCTCACATGTCACTCTCCTTCTCTCTCTGTAGGGAAGTTTAAGTTGCTGGATCAGGACCGCGATGTCCGGGAGCCGGTTCAGTACTTTGCGAGCGTGGAGGAAATTGCCGGAACTTTCCCCGATCGAGTGTTCGTCATGGAGCCAATCACGTTCAGCATGAAGGTCAGCGAGCAATGAAATATACGCAAGAGAGTGAACTCCACTAATCCACAGAAAAAACCCTGTGTTATGGAATTGACGATGTCAAAGGGTGAAAATGTCGGACAGCACGGAGTTCACACTCTGTGACACAACGTAGACGTTTAACTACACGGTGAAACTCATGAAGGTCACGTTAGAGGTCAAAACTTTACTGTTGAATACTGTGTAGTTTTAGTTTTACAGAGTGCTTCGTTAGTAATTTGAGAGAAAGGTCGATATTCTTGATGTTTGTTTTCTCATTTTTGATTCGCCAATACAATGAAAATAATGAATGCGGTAAAGTTTTACACTTGGCCTTCACTGATGTCTCATGAAAGGTTTACACTCATCATTTAATTTGTTGATGTTAAATATAGTTAGCTAAACTATAGCAATAGGAATTTTCCAACGACAAATATATATTGTGACAAAAAAAAATTGACAATTTGTTGCAAGTTGTTATTTCTATTTTAGTTTAAATGTTACAACATACAGCGTAAACCTTTTTTTCAGTTGATGTTTAAAAATTGTTTGAGTAAACTTTTAAAATTTTGATACAATGTTCATTTTATTTGTGTAGAATGATTAAAACTACTACGCTACATTCAATGACCTAGCTAGCTAATAACTTTGCTAGCTATACTAGCTTTCCAAGCAGCTTTGCTAACTCTGTCTACTTTTATACACAGTCAAATTTCACTCCATCATGCCTGAGAGATTTGATTTGTAGTTGCTTTGTAGCTTTGTCGGAGGTCCCAAATGCTAATTTGGTAGCTAGCATGTGCTTGGTGTTCATATTCATGTTTCCTGGTTGCCTAGCAACAGTGCTCTTTCTCAACAGTGTTACAAATCCTATTTCCCATTTCTGACAGTTTCAGAGAGAGAGAGAGAGACAGAGAGGCTCACAATAACTTATAAAATAACTCATGATGACTTAGAGGTGATTGTGTGTGTGTGCGCCTTTAAAAAAGAAAGAGTCTACATTCCAAAACCTAGGACCCTCACGGGGCTGATATTTCTCCCTCACACACATACACAGTGTGTGTGTATGTCAGGTCATGTTTGTCCTCTTTCCTCTAGCTCATTCTGGCAGTTTCTCACAGCCTCCTGCACTCTACACTTGATGAATAGGGTTGAGTTTCTTTAAACTCTCCACATGCAGACACATTTCAGCCAGCCGTTATTTATAATGACTGTAATTGTGTGTGTGTGCGTGCGCGTGTGTGTGCTGCCTTCCCAGGCCCGTCTCCGTGTCTGTGGAATAATGGCCTTGCTGGCCCATCTACTGCATTTTCTGTTTACCAGCAATCTAAACTTTATGACCTATAATTAGGTTTTAGATGTATTTTAATTGAGTGTGGCTAAATATACTGCCGAGTCATATCTCCGTTAAGTGCCACAATTTGCCTAGGCTCAAAGATTTGTTACAGCTATAGAGGAAAAGATGCTTTTTAAAACAGTAGTAGCCAAGACAGCCATGATTGTTAGCTTCTTCAGTTTTGTGCTTAGCCTATATCGGCTAGCATCATCGTGATCATCACACACTTGTGTCGCAAACAGTCTTGCTCTTTAACACACTGTTTTCTATTAAAAAAATATACAAAAGGACATCACAACAGTTGTAACCGAATCATTTTCTTTCTCAGCACACACTTCGGTGTCAGATTCAAGAAGGGGGCGTGGCTTACAGTTTAAACACCAATATGTACACTTGAGGCTTGGATGATAAAATAGCTCACATTTAATTTATATGTATTTTGGTTTATTCTGCTATTTAATGCAGCTGTCGAATGACGTTTGAGGTGTGTGTGATTGGAACTATTCCAAAAAAAACAATAATCTTGATGCATAACTGAGTAGGAGTGTATGTACTTTTGATAGATTAATTAATCATCACATCTAAATTACATTGTTTCATTTCATCAAGTGATAATTAATATGCTTAATTTTAATGTAAGTACTATTGTGTAGTGTTTCAGTTACACAACTCAGTATATAGACATTCTCTTATATCTTTATTTCTTTACTTTGCTCTGTATCTCTTTTTCATTACTGATCATTCCCTTCCCCTCTCTCTTTCCCTCTCTTGCTCTGAAGGTGGTGTCGGGTGAGTTCAGTGAGGACAGCGAGGTGTACAACTTTTCCCTGCAGGCGGGAGATGAGCTGACTCCGATGGGCCGGGCTGAGCTGCTCTGTGTCCAATCTGCTCGTGAGAAGTCACGCCTGGCCGCGTTGTTGCGCCGGCTGGGCAGAGTGGGCGGTGCTTCAGGACGTCCCGCTCGCACCAAGCTGCCCTGTCTGATCTGCCTGAACCAGCGGACGCGGGAGAGCGTGCGGCTGCCGCTGCAGTGCCGTGGCCGTTTCTGCACGCGATCACCGCTGGAGCTGCGCATGCAGGCAGGCGAGCACACACTGCGGACCATTATTGAACGTGTGCGGCTGCCCGTCAATGTGGCTGTACCACCACACCCACCACCTCCACCTCGCAGCCGATATGACCAGCACACCATCCGCCAGGGCCAGCGCTACAAACTGCTCGCTATCGTCAGTCGGACCGTGGTGCTCTGCTGTGTCCTGCGCAAACAGGACGTTACGCCTTCTCACTTCCTGTTGCTTAATGACATGCCACGCTTCACGCTGCCTGATGGCTTGTTGCGTGATGACCCTGTCTACCAGCGGGCAGTGCTGCTGAGCGCGCTCCGTTGCCAGGAGAACTTTGACCCGGACGATTATTCCCGAGCCGTCCGGGAGGTGAAGGTGGACCTGACGGAGGAGTGTGTAAGCCCGCGCAGGATACGAGTCTATCCCATATTCTCACCACAGAGACTCTCATTGTGTGTGTATGGGGGTGGAGCCATCACACCGACGCCCACACCAGGCTGCAGGGACTCATTGGGGGAGACACAAACTTCCCCGGGGGGTGAGGGAGAGAGGGAGGAGGTGGGCGAAGGGGAAGAGCGGGAGTACGTCACCCCTGATTGGCCCACCGAGACACAAGAAATTCCTTATGAAGAACTTTGGACCAATCAGAGTGGAGGAAGCTATGCAGAGGTTCCTGAAAGCGCAGTGAAGGCTGAGAACAACCTCATATCTTTCCACTCCACCACCTCGTTGGATGGTACAATAGGCTCCACCAACCTTGCTATGGTGCCGATGGAAGCAGGACGAGTCCCGACTCCACCCCCTGTTCCACCCAAATCAGAAGCTGTGAGTAGACCCATCATTCTCCTTCTCTGCTTTTCCCTGTGAAGGTGTGGCCTCTGCCTGTCAGTCAAAGTCCAGAAGGCATAGACTCTGTGTAACTCCTCAAAACACTCTATATCATATACTACTGACTGACACACCCATAAATCACATTATTTTTTAAATTGTTGGCTGTGTTAAACCTGTGTCATTCCCCTGATAGTCTCGTAAGGAGGTTCTTACGCGATCCTTACCAGTTTCTTACTGGTACATACCAACAGAAACATTCCACCGAAAAGGTTTGCGTAACCGATTTCCATTTGTTACATTACAGTGATTAACATTATGTGATGATTTTAAGCCGCAGTGCCACTCGTGCATAACCCGTGGTAATGATTATGGAGCCGTTAGCTGGCACTTCAGTAAGGAAGATTCAGGGGTTTATTCATTAATCAATAGCTCTCCTTACACAAGATTTAAGATGCGTTTATGAGTGTGCCACCTCTCTCTTCCTCCTATTCCTTCTAGTCTTTTTCTCATCCTCTCACTCTCTCTCTGTCTTTGATGTTCTTTTATCTAAAGAGTCATTATGGATACCAGCAGATCACTTGAACACAGGTCAAGGCTCCCGAGACACACACACACACGCGCACACACATGCTAGGTCATGTATGTTCTGCTACAGTACTTCAGGATCTCTAAAGAGTCGTAAAGCTGCGCAGTTCTGGATTAAGGGCTAAATAATTGATACAGCTTTTACAGGCCTAGTAATGGCCACACACTTACGGGAAGAGATCAAGAACGCACACACAGAAACACACACAAATAAACATCGCTATTGAAACTTTACTGTATCATCAGTTCTATAGAAGCGATTACAGCTCTGACAACTGGAATTATGGCCTTTCTTTGCCCTGTCTTGCTTTCTCTCTCTCGCTCTACTTCGTTCTCTTCTCTCGCTTGCTCCCACGCAAATTTTCTGCTCTGGCCCTGTAATTTAGTTAACCAAAACACACACACACACACACACACACACACACACACTCCCTGGTGGATCTGGACAGGAAGGCAGCTTTCTCAGAAGGCTGAAGAGGAAATGCAGACAGATATTATTTAGATTAACAGACATCACAGGACTGATCCATGTAAGCCAAACCTCACAACACATACGCATGCACACACACAATCTCCCAAGTACTGGCACATTACATGTGTTTGTTATTGTTTTGCTATGCAAACAATTCCCAAGGGTCTCCCAAGACTGTATTGAATTAAATATCAAGACCGAGATACTCATTGAATCTTCTCAAAAACAAAGAAAAAGGGCAGGGGTGACTGTTTGAACAGTTTACTTGATTGCATCTTGTTAAAAGTCCAAGTTGAACTCACTTTAGAAACTAATCTCCCCCTTCCCTACTAGGTGAAGGAGGAGTGTCGGTTTTTGAATGCTCCTCCGGTTCCACCCCGATGTGCTAATGTTGGAGGCCCCACCCCCAGTCCTCCAGTTCCACCCCGTTTCCCTAAAGCTCCAGCTACAAGCACACGCAATCCAAATGTGTCCTATTATGCCTCAGGCCTGCAGGAGAGGTAAATACCCACATGCACATTTTAAAATGGTGCATACATTCGTACATATACAGTTGATTTTGTATACATAAAGATGTTTTACAGAGGGAATGGTGACACTGTGTTCTGATAGAACAAAATCCGAAGATTTCTTTGGAGACAACAGATGGGAATAACCTGACCTATCCTGTGTTTCTTCTCTTAGTCCACCCATGAACACCTGAATCCTGGCTGGTCTCATCCCTCATTTCATTCTCCAGTTCAACCCTTCCAGGCATCCTGCATTCCAACTCCCAACTTCACCCCTATATTATCCCTCAGCACGCTCCCTAGTCCTACTTCAGCTCATCCCCAATGTTGATCCTTTAGTCCACAGGTTACCAACTTTGGTCCCCCTAACCCCCTGTCCTGAACAATGTTTCCCTGTCAACACCCCCCCCAAACCGCTCATTAGCTCAATCAGGTGTGTTGAGAGCAGGGGAAATGCAAAATTACCAGGGCAAGGGGGTACTCCAGGACCAGGGTTGAGAACCCCTGCTTTAGTCTATCCCCATCTCATCCCAGCTTACCTCTAGTCCATCCCCAAGCCCATTCTCTAATCTATCCCCCAGCTCATCCTCCTGTCCATCCCCCAGCTCATCTCTAGTCCATCCCCCAGCTCAACCTCTTGTCAATTCCCCAGCTCATTCTCTAGGCCATCCCCCAGCTCATCCTGTACTCCATCCCCCACCTCATCCTGCAGTCCATCCCCCAGCTCATCCTCTTGTTCATCACCCAGCTCAACCCCTGTCCCATTTCCCAGCTTATCCCCTAGTCCATACCTCAGCTCATCCTCTGATTCATCCTCTGGCTCATCCTCTAGTCCACCCCCCAGCTCATCCTCTTGTTCATCTCCCAGCTCAACTCCTGGCCCATCCCCCAGCTTAACCCCTAGTCTATTCCCAGATCATCCCTAGTCCATCCCCCATCTCATTCCCTAGCACATCTCCAGTTCAACCCCTATATCATCCACTAATCCATCCCCAAGCTCATACTTTAGTCCATCCCCCAGCTCTTCCATAGTCCATCTTCCAGCTCATTATCTAGTTCTTACTTAGCATATCTTCTATCCTGTCATGTATTCCATCTCCTTGTCTACCCTCTAAACTAATCCAGGCCCATTCCATGGTCTGTTCTTTAGTCTATCTTCTAGTCTACTGCTCCCTTCCTAAATTTAACCACTGTTCTATTACATCATCCATCACCTAAAAGATCTGTCATGAATGTTATACATACAGCATTCATATGGAACAGTGATTAATTTTCTCTCTCTCTTTCTCCCAGCTCTGCTCCTCATAGTGGCAGTAGTTCTCCCTCTCCAGACTCCTACTCCCTGTACTGTTACCCCTGCACATGGGCTGACTGTGTAACCTCTGACCCCTCCACATCACCTGACCCTAACCAGCCTGCACAGGCCTGCTGGTCACACCCCCGAAGTGGCGGCGTTTTTACTTCCAACATTCTAAACACACCCCTCCTTAGCACAGACTTGGCCCACAAAAATTACTCCACTTGTCCCCGACCACACCCAGCTGCACAAAACCGCTTTGCCCCATTTGGCGCTCTGAACCCTTTTGCCAATCCAGGACACGCCTCTTCTGACTGGCTTGCCACAGGCCAGAAATCCCCCAATCTGATGCCTGACCTCACTAGCACCACCCCTCAGGAGTCTCAAATCAATCAGGAAACAAGTCCAGTTCCTCCACCCAGACCATTAAAAAGCTTAGAGGAGGAAACCTCTATGTCTTCCATTGTGAGGGGCGCAGAAGGTGGAGCCGGTTTATCATGGCGACCTCCAGCGGATCTGTGCTGGCTCTCAGTGGAGGAGGTTTCATCCTGCCTACGTTTCATCGGGCTGTCGGACGATGTGATTGGCCTGTTCAGCCGAGAGAGGATTGACGGGTCAATATTCACCCAGCTCACAGAAGAAATCTTGTCTGAAGACTTCAACCTTACCAAACTGCAGGTCAAAAAGATCATGCAGTTCATCAAGGGCTGGAGACCCAAGATATAAGCCTTTATATATATATACGCACACACATATATATATATATATATATACACACACACACACACACTGTGACTAGTAAAACCATATTCATGATGGTACATAAAAAATAAAAGCGTGTTTCCACAGAGGTTCCTGAACTTTTTGAGGAGCTAAAGAGTTACTTAACAGGTCACACAGCAGGAAATATGGTTGTTATGTAAAATAATGACAGTGCAGCAAACTTTGCTGTAACATTGCAGGGTCTGTAAAAAGTACCTACAAATCGAAAAGTTCCCAAGAATTATGGCCAAGGAACTAAAATCGGCAAGTGGATCCTGGGTTCCGGAAAAGGTTTCAGAAAATGTTCCTGAGTACTTGAAAATGTTCATGTGTAAGGTGTAGGCCTACCTCTCCATGGAAACACTAAAGTTCCTTAGTTGAAAATGTACAGGAGTTCCTGAAAAGATTAATTGTGGCATAAACATGCTTAAATATCCAGAGTTCCTGAACAAGTTTCTCTGGTGGAAACAAGTCAAACAGTAGTTGTCTGCAAAAACATACTTACTGTGGAGCAGAAACCAAAAAAGTTCCAGAAACATTGGCACAAGAACTAAAATTGGCAAGTGGAAATGAATCCTCCTGGGTTCCTGTATTTTATGTTTGTGCAGGGAAAACGGGCCTAAAGATGTTGAGCAACCTAAAAGCTCCTGAAAATAAGATACTTCTCTATGGAAACATGGCTATGGTTTCTGAGTTGAAAAGGTTTCTCAGGTTCCTGAAAATGTTCTTGTGGTGGAAACAAGTTTAAGTGCCATAGTTCCCAAGAAAAGGTGATGGAAACACCTAAATTCAGACAGTAGTGGTCTGTAAGAGAGAATGTACTGTGGGACAAGTTCCTGAGTTCCGGCAAAGGTTCCTCTAATGGAAACGTGCCTAATGTCAGACAGTAGTAGCATACTACAGTTACTGTATGTGTGTGTGTTGAAATGAAGGGATGCACATATGTTCATATCACCCTCATTTATTTTGTTGGATTGGATCACTTAAAGTTCAGCTGCTGAACAACATCGAACTACTGAACAGTATCAGTGTGTGTGTGTGTGTGTGAGATTCAGATTAAGTATAAATGTCTATGTGTGTGCGCTCCTGAGCGTGTGTGGTGAGTGTTTTGTTTTAAAAGGAAAGATTTTATATATTTAAATGCCACTCAATCAGTACTTAGCTTCTTTAGGGATTGTCTCTAAACTCCACTCCTGCACAGACAATGTTTCTGGGGACCGTCTCAAAATTACACCTCTTTCAAAAAAACAAACCATCCAATACGGACTACTGTTAAGCACTACTTGAGATTGCCTGCTTTATAATCTGTAAGTGATTAATTTTTTTCTTTATACTGTCAGTCACAGATGTGATAATGCCACAGACTGAGGTGCCTTTAGAGGAACTATGACACAAAGAATAATTCTGCTATATTTTAAGGGACGTTTTTTTAACCCGAAATGTGACAACTCTGTACGTCTTTTCCCTGTCTTTGATGCATTTGTGTCTTGATTCTATTGCTCCTGTGTGTGTAGACTGTAGGCACATTGGTGTATGATGGGTTGATGATCGTCACAGCGTCTTTGAACAGGAAGTGAGGATCCATAGCAGCCCTGAGTATTATAAGGCCCGGAGTATAGAATCTGAGTTTACTAACACACACGTTGCTGTTTTAGTGGAGTTACTGCTGCATCACAAACTGACCTCGACTTCAACTGATTATTGGTTGATTATTGATTAAAGTCACCCTAAATCGTAGAACACCGTGTTACCGCTGTGATTTATTCTTAAAGATTCCTAAAGGTAATTATCACTGTATTACTATGCTTGTGAGAACTTTCCACTGACATTATGCAGCTAATTAGCGCTACGCTACACCTACATCTAACCCTAACTTTAGTAACCAAAAACAAGTATTTTTTTCTCTTTTAGCATTTGTTTAAAAAAAGCAGATATTCCTATCTTTGTGGGGACATTTGAGCCCAAGCTAGATATAAAAATATACACAAACAGAAAATCATAGCCTTACAGATTGCTTAGCTTTAGATAAAGGTGGAAAAAAAAAAAAAGAAAACAAAGTTTGAAGAGTGTAAAGTCAAGCACACACACACTGTAATTAGGTGACAGTAATTAAATGCTTACTAAACACCACTTTTTTTGTTTGAAAGTGATGTGTGTGTAATGAGGGGGTTTCAGCAGCGAATGTTTTGCAGCTAAACACAGTCGTACTTCTGGATTAGTTAAAGAAACGAAAGTCTTATAACGCCGCAATCCCTACATGATCTTTACAAAATGGTGTTATGTTTATGATATTAACATATGTGTGTGCGTGTGCGTGTGGTTTTTATGCTCCATATTCCCACAGAAATGTGAAATCCACTTTGGGTTTATTTGCAGGAAAGTTTGTCTGGAGAAAAAAAAAAAATGGCCTGGGAGAATAGTGATGGATCCAATCTGATATTAGGTCACTGAGTTAGTCATTCACACAACCAAGAGTACAAAAACTGGAAAAACTGACAACAAACTACTAATCAGAAATTAAACTGGTTAATGGTAATAAACATTTTCCCAATATGCCTAATTTCCTGTCCAGAGTTTGTCACTTCCTGCGTGGTTACAGGATAATATGATGTTAAATAACCATGGAAAATTGGTCTAGAACGTATTTTTCCGACAAACTAACGACAAATAATACTGCAAAGTAGAAGGATGTTTTGAAAATGTGAAAATGTTAATAAATACACATTTCTGGTTAAACACAGTGTTTATATAATACGAGTTTTTTTTCCATTCGACGGATGAGGTTGGACAGTCTAAGCTAATTTTATATTGTGTTAATCCAATCTATCACTATCAAGTAAATGTTATTTTAAAGTGGAATTTTGCTGTCAACGAAATAGGAAATTTTTCTTTCTAATTCCACCGCTCCTGCTAGCTAGTCCAATGTTAGCTAGAAAAGTCAAGCTAAGGAGAGACTAGCTAACGTTCAAGAAATAAAATTACTGGCTTTAGATCTTACCCATAAACATTGCATCTTGAGAGCACGGAGCACCTTGAGCGAGGTTAAGCTAGCTATTTCCAAGTAGCTGCTAGCTATAAAACATGACTTCACTTGTATATTCACGCCTCCCTTTTTCTGGTGAATTAACTAAGATTCTAGCAAACCACACCCAAGGATTAGGACACGCCCACTTTTGTTCTTCAAATGTATTTGAAACAAATGTGAGATAAATTTACAGCAAAACACCTGAGAAAGACATGAGTTTCCATATCAAGCCTCCTGCAAATATACAAATATTAACTCAAAGATGCTGATTTTTGATTTCCTAACAAAAAATGTTTAAATAAACTATCAGTAAATATTCCAGAGTACAAGATGCATCTTTTTTGCTTCTTTACAGGTACAGATATGCTACAAATTTGTTTTTGTGTCATTTTCCAGTCACACAAACATTAAAATCGTTTTGTCGTGAAATGACAGTTCAATAATTTTCATATGTGAAAACAATCAAACAAAGAAAATGCTGCTTTTGCAAACAAATAAAATGCAAAATGCGGGAATCACTTCCTGTGTACGCTTCTGAAAAGATGTGAAAAACAGCAGTTTAAATAATGATTATGCTGCAGTTCACATGACCAACAAAACATTTGGTTTGTTAATGCGATTCTTATGAAGCAGTTATGCGTTCCAGATTATACATTACAGTATGTAAGGACACGATTTATGCACAAGTTCCTCCTCAGGATGAAGCTGGAGGTTGAAAGGCTGCAAGGCTTAACACTGTTATAACCTTTGACCTTTACTTGTGGAACTTTTTGCTGGGATCCTTGGCATGATCGAGGAGGAGCTGGCAGGGGCTGAACTGGTTTACATACACCTCTTCATAACGTCTCATCTTCTGTACCAATTTATCAGCTCCGAACGAGTCCAGAAAGCGGAAGGGACCTTAAGAACACATCGCACGGTGGGTATGTACATATGCACATCGCTAATCACAAACCTTACAAAGCAAACTATATTCTGCTTTCTTGCTACATGACCCAGAGTTAGCATTACATGTGTATGTGGTGTGTGTTTATCTCCTAAACAGGGAGGGAATCCAAATCCGAACACGGCTCCGATGTCTCTCTGTACGGGATCAGGCAGAACTCCCTCCTGCAGGCACAAGACAGCCTCGTTCACCATTCGGGACAAAAGCCGATACTGTATGTCCTCATCCCCAGACCTACATACACACACACACACACACACACACACACACACACACACACACACACACACACACACACACACACAGAGACAGACACG
>JAQMYM010000012.1:26599301-26609311 GCA_030014255.1 Parauchenoglanis ngamensis
GTGTGTGGCTGTTTGTCTGTGTCGGCCCTGTGGTGAACTGGCGACCTGCCCAGGGTGTACCCCGCCTCTCGCCCGAAATGACTGCTGGGATTGGCTCCAGCTTCCCCGCAACCCAGACGGATAAAGCGGTATAGATAATGGATGGATGGAAGTCAGCTCACTGCTCTCGCTATAATCGCTATATTGAGGTGACAGGCAATGAAGTAGTAAAGGATGGAGGAAACTAAATGATAAAATGTGGAACTGTCATAAATAACTTTTATGGCAACATTATTAATATATCAAGAATGCATGGCAGTAGATTGTGCCTTAAATGAATAAAATAATAAAAGTAGTGTCCTCACTGTTACTATTGCTGTCTAACATCCACCGTAAATCCCTACACGCGTCGCAGGAATCAGTATAATCATAGATTTAAACAAGCCGGAAAATTAAGAAACGGCAACAAGTGATGTAAAAATGTATCTCCGTCACAACTGAACACCAGAGACAGACAGTTTGTTCTCATGAACCCAAATGAAGCCAGAGTGTGCCAATACTTTCATTTTTGTGAAATTTGTAAGGGACGAGTCCCGTTTTTTTTAGATAAAAGTTGTTTAACCTTTCCTGTGTTTACCATTAAAGAAGCGTATAGCCAATGTAGTGAGCATATATAGTATATATACACCGAATCTGAATACAAACTTTAGCTCCGCCCACATTTCCTTGTTTGGTTTGCATGACACCAAAAGTCAGTGGATATAATGAGAAGGCCATAGTGTACTGCAGTGTCTAGAGGAAAGGACTAGAATATGCACTCTCTCTCTCTCCATTTCTGTCTCTCTCTCTCTCTCTCTCTCCATCTCTCACTCTCTCTCCATTTCTCTCTCTCTCTTTCTCTCTCTCACTCTCTCTCCATCTCTCTCCCTCTCTCTCTCTCGCTCTCCATCTCTCTCCCCATCTCTCACTCTCTCTCCATCTCTCTCTCTCTCTCTCTCGCTCTCTCTCTCCCTCTCTCTCCCCATCTCTCACTCTCTCTCCATCTCTCTCCCTCTCTCTCTCTCTCGCTCTCTCTCTCCATCTCTCTCCCCATCTCTCACTCTCTCTCCGTCTCTCTCTCTCTCCCTCTCTCTCCCTTCTCTCTTCCCCTCTCTCTCTGTCTGTCTCTCTCTCTCTCGCTCTCTCTCTCGCTCTCTCTCTCGCTCTCTCTCTCTCCCCATGGTCGTGACCTGTGTCTGGTCTCAGCACTCGTGTCCCTGCAGGTCGGCTCCTCTCTGGCTGCAGGGCTCCTCTCTCTCCTTCTTCCTCCTTCTCATCTTTTCCTCCCTCTATCCTTTTCCTCCATCCCCTCTGCTCTCGTCTCCTCGCTTCTCTGCCCTCCCGTGACTCCCTGTGTTCTCTGTTATGAATCATATTTAATGCATTCTTTTCAGGAGCGCTGTTTTTTTCTCTCGTTTAATAACGTGCGGGCATAATTTTAATGAGGGTTTTTGGTTTAAAAAAAAAAAAAAAAAAAAAAACTAAACAAAATACCATACCCCTCCCCCCTAAAAAAAACCACCAAAGAATAATAATAAAAAAAAAAAAAAGTGTTGCTCGGTGTCGACGTTTAGCGTTTGGAGAGAAGTTTAGCAAATTTTTCGGGGCTGTTTAAAGTGGAAGGGCTGGAGGGGGAAAACGAGAGGATGCGGAAAGCAAACAGTAGCAAACTCTCTCTCTCTCGCTTTTCTTTTCGTCTGAGAATGAGGGAGGAGGGAAGGAGGGCAGGTTGAGTTCAGGACTGACAGTCTGACACCAGTCATCCGTCTCCAGAGATTCAATCACGTTAGGCCCAAACTCAACTCAAACACACACACACACAACACATACAGCAAATAATACACACTAAACCCAAGAGATACGTACACACACATAACTAGCACAGAGAAACCTGAGTCCCAACACACACACACACATTTATTTTATATACAGTAGTGAAAAAATACAAAGAAGTGCTATTGGAATTATACAAAATATACATTTGTTCTTATTATTTGAATAAAATTTCATATTTATTCAAATTCCAAAAAAATGTCCTTTCTAGTGAAAAGACAGCTCTGAGATTTTATGTATTTCATGTAAATAATTTTCTTAATTAAATGGAAATTTAATCTCAAGACACATGGCTAATGTTAATAGCTAGCAAGTTAGCATCATTATAGACTAGCACTGTCAAATTGCATGTAAATTTGCATTCCAATTTGCTATTAATAATACATTTTAACGACACACCTTATTTAACCCTAGTAGTCATGTGATACTACACTACTACTATGTTCCAGATTTGCTGTACATTTGGAAATCATTTTTAAAAACTAGAACTTATACTGTATGTTCATCTTAAGAACATTTTACACATATGGTGTAATTGGTCACATGACCATCAAGCTGCACTTGAGAATGAAGATCTGAATCTAACAACAAATAACATTTTGCTGTCACGTTTATTATCCTCACAGCAAATAACAACTCAGCGTCTGATCATGATCCTAAATCCCTTTCAGTTTAGAAAAAGTGAACTTTTTAAAATCTATTCTTCACTGTTGTTTGTTTGCAAGATGAAAAAATTAATTCTCTCACATTGTCTGATTTAAACATTCTTATTTCTTAATAATACGTTGGGTGGTTAATCCAATCCGTTAATCCAATCCGTTAATCCTAAATTAATTCATGCAGAGTTTGACCAATAATTTGTCAAATATTTCAAATCACAAAAATTTAAGCGATTTTTTTTAATACAAGGATTCCACTACTGTATTTTTTTTTTTTACTTAAAAAAAGATTTTAGGTTTTTAATTCTTGCTTTATTTATTTATCCACATTAGACTGCTTAGATGCTTAGACATGTTTAGCTCATCTTTACACTCGACTTAAAACCATATCAATTCATATCTGAGACATCTTATAGAACGGTCAAATTTTTTAATTCTTTCTGCCTTTTTGGTCTTAAATATTTGGCATTTTATATCATTAAAAATGTTTTTTTAAACATAATTAATTAAAATGTGAATCATTTTTTCCATCCATCAAATAGTCTCATTTAACCTTTTTTTTCAAACAGTAGCACAACACTACTGTTTGTTAGTAAACTTATATCATGATATATATCAGGGATTGTAGAAATCTTTTTTCATATCGCCCCACTTATAATGTGTAAAATGTATATACATATACATACACACACATACACTCAATAAAAGAGAATTTTTGATTACAACATCTAAGTAACAGTTTTCTTTTCACAGATATATTTGAGTAAGGGTGAAAAATATTCCTAAATATTATAAATTTATATTCAACCTGTTACAAACCTTACTTAAATAAATGTGAGAGTCTAAATGAAGCTGCTTATTATTACTCAACTTACATTTACACTCAGATTTTGTACACTTGTAACACTTACTCTGTGCTCGAATCCCAGACAAATACTTCATAGTCATTGATTATAAGTATTTATATACAGTATATTGTATATAGGTTAGTAATTCACTGCATATAGATACGGCATAAAACCATTTTTATAATATTGTTTTGTTTAAGCACTATCAGCATCAGTATCAGCATCAGCATCAGCATCATCAGTACCAGTACCAGTACCAGTACCAGTATCAGTACTGGGCTGATTCCAGCAAAAATATGGTGGCTTGATATCGGAGAAAACAGATATCCGTAACAAATAACAAACGGGGTTTGATTTTAAAAACAAATTAGTATTTGGCAAGAGACTTGATTGTTTTTATTCTATTCACACCTTTACAAGGTAAGTGATTTGTGTGGAAGAGTTTACCTACAAAGTGCTTCATTTAAAAGAAAAAACTTTCAAAAAGCTAGAGATGAAAATATATTCGGTACTCAAGGTTTCAGAATCGGTATCAGAAAAGAAAACGTGTTATCATGGCATTTCTAGTACATTCAGAAAGTTTATACCCCTTTATACACCAACACACACATTCTCTGTAGAGTAGCATGAACACTGTTATCTCAGTAAATACATGTGTAAATATAAGTGATAATATATGGTGATATATAAGGGACAGTGAAAATAAAATCCTCCCAGGACATTAAATTAAGAGTGTAATAATAAAAAGATTTCTGAAGAAATAACTGCTGTCTGTCTGTCTGCCTCTATCAGGACACTACTAAATGCACACACACACACACACACACACACACGAAATTCATACGCAGGCTTGGCACCAGGTCACCAGGGGCTTATTTTCCGCACATCTCGTGTCGCGTGGCTGAAGGCCTAACACGTGTAATACGTGTAGTCTAGACACGAGTCTAGCACCATACCATGTTATTAATTTACCTCAGTTTTACAGTTTGTTTTTCACGAGCACAGATTATTATTATCCTTATTAATCATTCAGTCATTGCAAAATAACTCAGAGGCACAAAGTGCAGGAAGAAAAACAAAAATCTGAGCTACAGCTTCTGCTACCACTTTCCTCCCTTCAGTTCTGCTTTTAAAATGAAGATTCTTTCCAGACATCATTTACACAGAGGAAGGAACGACATTAATGCTTTACTGCAGTCAAATCAGCCATTTTGTTAGAATTCGATGATTTATATTAATTTAATGTGTTAAATCCTTAAACTGTGCTGAATTCTGAATACACACACATATATACAGTACAATGTCACATAAATATTGTTTTCATAGCAAGACAGGCAGATGTACAGTATACTCCTATATATTATATAGTGTATATTTATTTCTGTTATGTGATCACAGAAATACAGGATATTAATGTCTGTTCATGAACAGAGAAATGAATGATTTACACGTTATTTAAATTATTTGGCAAAATATGCATCTTAGCATGACGTCAATAATGGCTACGACATTAGATTTCCATTAAAACAATAAAAGAGCCAACTTGAAATGTCACATACAAGATTTTAACATCAGTTGGTCTGTAATTATTTAAAAAAAACAAAACAACAACCCATAAATGTAAAAGATATTGCAATATCCATTTTAACTCTGAAAAGTATATTGTGATATAATTATATAATTCACAAGTCCAACCTTGTGCAACAACTATAATATTTATGTATTGATGGATGTATATTATACTTTGAGAGAAAGAGAGAGAGAGCGAGAGAGCGAGAGAGAGAGAGAGTACTTGTCATTCTGCACATGTTGCTGTATCCCCCAGATGTCGCTGTTGCCACAGTAACGTCAGAACGACGCCTTCCTTTCCCTTCAGACTCTGGGTGCATTTTCCATGCTGAAGGACAAACAGTAAACAGACAGTAAACAGAGATTTGGTAGGAAGTTTAGTTTGATCTCCTAAAGCCTCCGCATGCCTCCAAGGTGCTGCACGAGTTCAGAGTAAAAGATGCCTTAGGTCACACATGCGACACAGTCCATCCAGTGATTTATTTATTTATTTTACTTTCAAGACATCTTTATTGCATCAGCTTTTTATGATTTTTTTTTAAAAGATGCTCTGTTAAAATACTCCAAAAGTCTTCCTACTACTATGTTCTTCCAAACACTTCAGAAATACATATGAACACTCCCATTGGCTAAATATCTCCATGTCCTGTTGCAAACATTCATTCATCCATCCATTCTTCAGTAAACTCTTTACATCTTGGTCAGGGTTACAGTGGACCTGGAGAATATCCTGGGAACACCACGTACACCCTCATTCACATCTTGGGTAGTATAGAGTACCCAATACCTACATGTTTTTGGGAGGCAGGTGGAGAACCTACAGGAAACCCACACATACACGTTCCAAATTAACCACAAAATACATACTTTCCATGTCTCTGACTCTGCAGAGCCAACCTCCAACAGCCAATCAGAAATACTCACCTCATATCTTGCCAAAAGCCCATCAAAAAGTGTCAATTTTCAAAGTACCCCATTACCAAATACTCTCCAAACTGTTCGTATTCCAAAACGGTCTCAAATCTGCCAACATATCGCTCCAATACCTGATATTCCAAGCAGCACCAACACCCGCTAAACGTCTTCTAAACACCTTCTAAACTTTTGTATCTCCAAACTATGTCAGGTCACCACAAATATTTCAACAGATACCCTCTCAGGTAACACCAAGACCAACACCCAAATACCATAATATCCTAAGCCCTACCGCAAGAACACCTTCCAACACCAACAAAATACCTGTGAAGATTTTCCATCCCAAATAACTCCAGAACACTCCAAATACAAAGTACCTACAAAGACTTTGACCAACAGAACTCCAAACTACCCCAATCTCAAATAATCTCCAGAATCCCCTTGCATCAAAAACTCATGTATTCCTCACAGATATCCCCAAAATATCACCAAATTACTCCCCAGAATAACCAACACTGAAATGATTAACACAAATGTGCTTCCGGTTATTCCAGATACTTTCCCAAGCTGAATACCATCAGTATACCTAAATACCCCATGGCCAAACCTATAAATACCCCTAAAGACCATTGAGGCAGCTTAGATATAGTTCCTAAGGATAGAACATCCCCTTTCTTAAAAAAAAGCAAACCACCCCCCCAATAACTCCCCACTCCAGAGGGGTATTTCAGATGCTCCCCCTAGCCATCCCCACATCTAAATACCCCCCCCCATCATACCCTATTCATAAGAACTCACACACACCACCAAACATCAAAGTACCCCTCCAATTAAAGACCTTTCAATAACTCCCTATCCCCAAGTAACAAAAATCACCCTCACATACCCCCCAAGCCCACCCCACCCCTAAATAACCCCAGATGTCCCCTAGGCCTCCTGCTGCACCAATCAGTTTGGTAACAAAACATAGTTTTCTGAAGATTTTTCAAAATCTTTTGCACTAAAGCACCACCAGGTGGCATTCTCTCCTCACTGGGCACGCAGGGTTCCTGCTCCTCTCATTGTGAAGGAGATGATCGTCTGGTTCAAAGGTAAAGTTTCTGCCTTGCAGCCTCGAGCGATTCACAGCTCCACCGGGAACATAAGGGTGATCGAGAGACGAGGGTGATGCGAGAGCCGTACAGGGAGGAGTGAGGTGAATGAAGGAGTAAAAGTTGAAACAAGTAAGGCCCCTTATCTGGAAATTCCTGGTGCATTGATTCATTAGCGGGTTTAAAGTGTCCTCTTTGACTTGCCCTCATCTCCCATAAGCTCAGTCCCTGTCGCCATCTCAAGGACCTTCATCAGCTTAAATAAAGTTTGTTAGATGACCATTATGTAAGGGATCGAGTTGCCCAGGTTTATGGAGCAGAACTTATCCAAGAGGCCTTGGGATCTGGTGCAATGTCCCATTTAAAAAAAAAAAAAAAGCAGCTGAAGTTTAAGCAGGAAAGTGGTGGGTGATATGATACGATATAATACAGTGATACTATACTGTAAGACATTTCTACGATACGATACCACGCAAACTTTTTAATAATATTGCATTCCACCTCCAGCTTGGTTAACATAAAGCATACTGAAATGATAACCAGGTTGACTTTCTTGCAAAAAAAAAAAAAGTTTAATTTAAGCTATTTAAATGAGCATTTCAATCCGTATTTGCGTGTTGGGAAAGGCACAGGAGATCAGCGTAATTACCAAGATCATCATTGTCACAGACCATAGCTGGGGAAGAACACACCCTGAGTGAATCCATACTCTTAAACCAGGTTACAGACAAGAGTCAAATAGAAGATGATTCCATATGAAAAAAGACAAAGAGCTTATATAGGAAAGTTGGAAATAAGATAAAATAGTGTTACTCAGAACAAGGAGCTGCGTCTAATAAAGAAAAGCAGATATGAAACGTGTTGGACAAGTGGACACAGAGTTTGGGATGCCATAGGGGTCAAATTGATACCACATTGAATTTTTGAATCTGAAGATGTTCAGAATATAACAAATGATAGTTCTATGTTATTGCAAAAAAAGAAAAAAATGTTGCTTAACAAAGAATAATGTTTAAGCATCAATATCACCGTTTTTCTTTTAGAACACATTTACAGGAGTCTCCAGTTTCAGTGTTTTGTAACTGTTTATAACTGCTATAATGTATAGCTATAGCTATAACTGCTATACAAAAACAATCAACTTGGGGGTTGTAATGACCCTCCATGTCATATCAAACCATATCGCACCACCCCAACATGGAGTATTTTAGTATAGAATGTTTTGCGTAATCTGTAATGTCACACAGATGTGCTTCACAGTGTGACTTCCTGTAACCGTGCAGCTAAACAATGTAATATTACGAAGGTGGCCATCTTGGACAAGCAAACACACTTATTTTAAATGCAATTTGGTATCACTCCACCCTGTACCTCCCAATGTTGAAGGTGAAACTGTTTTGTGAGGAGTTACAATGTCATAAAAATTCCGCTACATATTAGCATCATTAGCATTGTCTCTCAAGTCACAACCATCAGACATGGAAACCTGTCTCAGCTCCATTCACTGTACAAATAAATAGAAATAATTTTTACACTGAACTGTTCAAGTGACTTTACAGGTCTGTGGAGGAGAGTGTGTGTCGTAGTGCGTAAGCGGTAGAGTAGCTGGGTGTAAGATCAGAAAGCAGAGCTCCTGTTTAAAGTGTTTGGAGGGTTTAACATGAGAGTCAGTGCCTGGATTATCCTGTTAAATCACAGATTATCCTGCTTAAATTAACCAGATAGTGAGGATTTGGTTTAAAGCTGATTATAATACGTATTGCCTGAGAGAGTATGTGTGCGTGTGCATGTGTGTGTGTGTGTGTGTGTGGGGATGACAAATCAGAGCGTAATCTCTCAACGCTGTTCTCCACAGAAGCACACTCGGGCGGCACCAGGCCTATAAACGGCCCTATTAGCTGCTTCAGTTAAAATAGCACTCGGTGCGCAATGCTATCAGGCGGCTGACAGCTGAATTAGCGGCGTCTGTTAGCGCTGCTGAGTTTTATGACAATAGCCTTAGGGTCTCGCTAAAGATCGCATCAGCAAGCCTGCCATACATACACACACACTCACACACTCACACACTCTGCCCGCTTCTCTCGGCACTGCTGAAGTGACATGCTGTCAAAACAATAGTTTACCACGAAGCAGAGTTGTGCGTCTGGGCAGGATAGAGAATATTTCACTTCTGTCTCTTCTAGTTTTATTTCTCTTTTCTTCACTTGTCTCTTATTTCTCTCTCGCTCTGTCTCTGTTTAATATCTCTCTATCCATAATCAGAACCCACATCTTCAAAGCATGCAGTGGACCCCTGCTAAGGGTGTTTGTGAGTGTGACTGCATTACACAAAAGATACATTTAAAGTATTTAAATATGATACAGCTTACAGCTGAAGTTGACAGATGCAGAGGCCACACCCCTTCACTGTGGCTCACAGGTAGAGAGGTCACACCCCATTCATATCCTTTACTGAGACTGACAGGTAGAGGACATGCCCGATTCATAGTCTTCACTATAACGGACAGGTACAGAAGTCATGCCCCCTTCATGGGGATTGACAGGAACAAAGAATGCACCTTTACATTACTTCTTCATTTGGACTTACAGGTACAGAGACTACACCTCCTTAACTTCTTCAGAGGCCACACCCCTTTTACATCCTGCACTATGATTGACAGGTACAGAATCCACTCCTCCTTCAACCCCTTTACAGTGATTGACAGGCACAGAGTTTCCACTTCCTTCACATATTTTACTGTGACTCAGATACAGAGGCCAGCGCTCCATCATCTGCACTTGGAATGACAGATACAGAGGCCACACCCCTTCACTACGACTGACAAGTACAGAGGCCACACCCCTTCACTACGACTGACAAGTACAGAGGCCACACCCCTTCACTATGATTGGCAGGTACAGAGGCCACACCCCTTCACTATAATTGGCAGGTACAGAGGCCACACCCCTTCACTATGACTGACAGGTACAGAGGCCACACCCCTTCACTATGATTGGCAGGTACAGAGGCCACACCCCTTCACTACGACTGACAAGTACAGAGGCCACACCCCTTCACTATGATTGGCAGGTACAGA
>JAQMYM010000012.1:26632396-26643193 GCA_030014255.1 Parauchenoglanis ngamensis
TTGGAGGAGTTTTAGCCCATTCCTCCGTACAGAACAGCTTCAACTCTGGGATGTTGGTGGGTTTCCTCACATTAACTACTCGCTTCAGGTCCTTCCACAACATTTCGATTGGATTAAGGTCAGGACTTTAAAGAACTGTATCTGTCTGTCTGTCTGCTCTGCCTGTCTGTCACCCACCATATTTGTTTTTAAATGAACTCCATGTTTCTTTACAAGAAATTGTGGAGGTTCCCTGCTTTTGAGCATTTATACTTGTCAGGCTAATCTAGAAATAAAAACCAGAAAAAAATCTTAGCAAGCTACAGAATCTTGAATAGAAGAAAATTCAACAAATAATTCTCTTTATTAGATAGCTTTTAAACAAATATAAGATTATTAAACCTGTTGCTTGATATTTCCCGAGTTGATCATTTTGATCATTTCAAGAGTTTATTTCCAGAAAGAAGCAAAATCTTCATTATGAAATTCAAAATAAAAATGAGAAGGTACCAAAATTGTCTTTTTTGATGCCTTTGTAATTTTCAGATTTAAGATGTTTTCTTTGATTGTTTAGTTTATTCTCTCATTAGTGAAATATGAGGTGAATTTGCCAATATTTTTACTCACTAGATCATCAGTGCTACAATATACTTGCCGCGCTCTCGCGCATGTCGGCCATTTAGAAACTTCTAGCAAGTAGCGCACTTTTAATGGAGACCAGAATGTAACATTTCCACATGAGCTGAAAACGTGACTCACTTTTTAAAATTATTTTATGTTGTGTTTTAATAAAGTTGCTTGTATCAGGAGCTATCTTGCGATTAAACGAAGGATTTTCTAGCCTGATAGCTACCTGATGACCTCACCGCTATCTCTATGGCGACTGCCTCCATGAATGCCATCATTGCTATGGATACCAGGGTCAGTCAGAGCCGGTGGTCTCTGCTCAGAAACCGGGAACAAAAAAAGTTCAAACTGAAACAAAAGCAAAGATGGGCGAGAACTGAAAAAAGAGAGAGAGAGAGAGAGACACATACACACATACACAGAATCACATGAAAACACCATGTTGTGTCTTTTCTTTTGTTCGTGTGGAAGATCTAGGGGCCCTACGGAGTGATGAGTGATGGAGTGCGCACTTCAGCATGGCACCTCTCCTGTCTACAGGGGACCAGTAACCCCTCGCTTTTGAATGCAAAATCTTTGAAAACCACTCGGGAGGAAATTTGTTCTGTTCCTGTTCCTCACTTTGTCGGAGATTAAAGGTGTGAGGTTAACTCCGGCAATGCGACTTTGACACGTTCTCTTAACACGTAAGAGCTTAGCTTAGTGTAACCAAGCAGGTTTGACATGAACGCAGACCTGAGGCCTAATCGTTTGCTAACTGTGTTTAATTATTCATGAATGTGTGTGTGTGTGTGTGTGTGTGTGTGTGTGTGAGAGAGAGAGAGAGAGAGAACGCGGCTGGCGTCAGCAGCACAGAGAGCGATCCTGCCGTGTTTATGTGAAAAAGATCAAGTGAGCGTTTAAACGCGGCGTTTGAATTGCAGCGGCTTTCATTTCATCTATTGCCCACGACAGTAAAAACACGTGAAAAAGCGTTCGTGGAATCATGGGATCAGACGTACAACATCTCTTATTCAGCGTTCCCCATCTATCTTTCTCTCTCTCCTTCTCGAAAGCAGATAAAAGGCCATCCCTCCATCATGTGTGGTTAGCGTTTGCGTCGTAGCCTGAAGAGAAACAGGAAGTTCTTAACTGTTCAGTGGCTTTTGCTTCAGGCAAGGTTCTACCCTGCTCCCTTACACTCTCTCTCTCTCTCTCTCGTTCTCACTTCGTCTACCTCTCACTCCTTTTCCTTCACACTCACACAAGTATTACTGCCGTCTCATCTGCCTTTGATTCTCCACTTTGCTATACACCACCAGCAAAGACTTCCCGCTCTGTAAGAACAGCGCCGCTCCGGCGTACTCGACTGTCTGTAGGATACAAACACCTTCAGACTGACTGATCAGAGACATGTCCTACGTGTACAGAGATGTGTCCTAATGCGTCCTAACAGCAGTGGACAGTCGCTGTCCTTCTTTTTGTTTTTTATAACCACGGTGCAGCTTCAAATCACAGGTTTATATTAACACTCTTGTTCTCGTACGTTATGGTTGCTATAGTAACAGCTCACTCCCAGGGACGTGTACGGCGGAAGTTCCACATAAACGTGTGCTAATCGCTGAAGTTTTCTTCACTTTAGGAAATGTTTATGGAAGGACTCTCCAGAGTCAAAGTTTATACATCGCGGGGACGACTGTTTTATACGACTAAAACGACTTTGTGTTTATTGCAGCTGTAACATACTCAAGAACAGGAAGTCACTTGTTTGCAAATGTTCCACGGCATTTAACATAATTATAGACTATTAACATTGGTGTGGGCAACAGACAGCGAAAGAGTGAACGAATGAAAGAAAGAAAGGATAAAATGATGGACATTATGGAGGAGGGGAAAAAAAGGAGAGAAGGAGCAACAGATGATGGTGCTGGGTAAATCTGGCCCTGTTTACACTTGGTTTTAATGCGTCTTGGTGGATCAGGTCACAAGTGGACAGCCGAGACACGTCGCCGTTTACACCCATGTCCATCAGGCGTCTCCAACGTGTCCAGCTGACCGCTTGTGCTTAGATTTCTTTACTGCCGACGTCACTTCCGCTAGGAGGTCAAAGGTCCCCGCGAACAGTTGTGTTAAAAACGTTAAACCTGCAAGAGTCTTTCATTATTTTCTTGCACCCCAACCTCGTACATCAGGGTTGCTCTCTATTTCTTTCTATACGAAAGAAAGAAAAAATGGGGGTTACAGAAAGAAAGAAAGAAAGAAAGAATGAAAGAAAGAAAGAAAGAAAGAAAGAAAAAGAAGGAAAATTATGGAGGTGAGAAAGAAAGAAAGAAAGAAGGAAAGAATATTTTGGATGTGAGAAAGAAAGAAAGAAAGAAAGAAAGAAAGAAAATTATGGCGGTGAGAAAGAAAAAAGAAAGAAAGAAAGAAAGAAAGAAAGAAAGAAGGGTAACAGAGAGACAATCTGCATCATGCCTCATTCACTTTCTAAGAAGTTATAATTATGATTCCCAATTGACATTTAAAATTTTAGCACCACACACAAACTTTGAGTGTGTGTGTGTGTGTGTGTGTGTGTGTGTGTGTGTGTTGGAGCACTAGGCTGGTTAGCGATTCTGCTTGACTGCATCTGGAGGCTAATTAGTTTGGATATTAAAGGGACGAAACCCCAGCAGCTTCTAAATGTCACCCAGTATCCCGGTAGACACACACACACACACACACACACACACACACACACACACACACACACAATCCAGTTTACGCTCTCAGGCCTCCTTCAGCCTAAAAGCGCCTCGGGGAAAACCGGAAGAAAAAGCCAAGACTCATTTAGCGCAGGGGCTCAGCGATGCGTTCGGACTGGTAACGATCGGCATGCTGCAACGCTAAGCACATTAGCTTTCTGTTCACTGGCTTCAGTGGCATCTCTGCTTTAAAGCGCTAATTTCCACCCAAAGGCTAACGTCGCTAAAAATGAAAGGAAGCTACTGGGGATCATCTAGCATGAGCTAATTTGTGTCACGCTAAATTATTCCCCGTTAGCGTACAGGCATTATTAGCCACTAAGGTATTTTTGGGGTTACATGTTTCTCTGAATTACAAATTGGCATCCTGGTGGTTAGCACCTCACTCATCAGACGCACACGGCATTTCTATTAGAAGGGAGATCCCTGAAGTAGGCAACAAGTCGGGGTAGCATTTGTGCAATCCCTCTGACGTTCCTTCTTTTGGCCACATTTAAAGCGAACACCACATGAGTCCTTATCGGTGTACGCAACTAGCATGTGTAAGTTCATTTGGGTGTACTAGCATTGTTATGTACACATGTAAAGAGAAGAACACGAGGCCACTTTAATTTACTAGCATTGCTAAGTACTTGCAAAGAAAAGTACTCTAGATCACTTTTGATGTACTAGCATTGCTAAATATACTCAAAGAGGCGTACGCTAGATCACTTTGGATATACTAGCATCGCTAAATATACTCAAAGAGGCGTACGTTAGATCACTTTGGATATACTAGCATCGCTAATTATCCTCAAAAGAGAAAAACACAAGGTCACTGTGGATGTACAAACATTACTAAGAATACTTAAAGAGAAGTACACTAGGACACTTTCGCTATAGTAGTACTTCTTAGAGAAAAGTATACCAGTTTACTTTGGATGTATGAGCATTGCTAAGTATACTAAAAGAGAAGTATGACAAGTCACTTCCGATGTACAAACATTATTAAGAATACTTTAAGAGATGTATGCTAGGTCTCTTTTGATGTAGTAGCATTTCTAAGTATACTCAAGGAGTAATCTAGTTTAAACTTTTGTTTTTTAATGTTATATCATTTCTAAGTATCCTTGAAGAAAAATATAGTAAGTTTGATACACTAGCATCTCTTAGAGACAGTTACACTGTTTTCATGGACGAGCATTGCCAAGTATACTCACTGAGAAGTATACCACTGAGAGCTATTGTTTTACAGCCTACGTTGGTTTAGATGTACTCACATTACTAAGCATACTCGAAGAGAAGTACACTATTACTTATTATATATTAGCACTTTTAAATATATTTTATGTACTCTTTTCTGTTCTCGGTATACCTGAAGAGCAGAGCACTATACTTTTGATATATTAGAACTTCTAATTATACCTGATGTTACGCTTTTATGTACGAAAATTCGAATTGTTATGTACGAGAATTCCTAAGTATACTTGAAGACAAATATGCTAAGTTACTTTCAATATACTAGCTTTTCCTAGACAAAGCACACAAGATTACTGCTGATGTACTAACATTACTATGTATATCTAAGGTTACTTTTTATGCAAGAATATGACAAGAAAGGTACAAGTATAACCAAAGAGAAATATTAAAGTTAGTTTTGATAGCATCTCTTACAGAGATGTACACTAGATGCAGATGGCATATATAGCATGTTTGCATATGTGTTTATATGATGTACTTATGTGTTTTTAATGGACTGAGTGAATTGTGATACATGTGTTTAACGGTGAGACTAAAGACAATTTTCATGCTGGCATTACAATAAAGTCTATTCTATTCTAGTTACTTTAGACATAATAGCACTTCTAATTATACCTGGTGTTACTTTTTATGTTACCTTTTAAGACAAGTACACTGGGGTACTAGAAACGTATAGTATTTCAAGGTATACTTAAAAATGCTAATGCTTAATAAAAATACAACTGATATACTAGCATTTATTAGACAGAAGTTTGATATGCTAGCATGTTGGAGTATTCTCACACACACACACACACACACAAATTCACAGCTCAATTAACTGTGAGATTGCATTTGTGATATTGTGTGTGAGCATTTCTGTAACGCGTGTGTTGCGTGTTCTTTGTGTGGTTTGTATTTATTCTTGGATGATGAAACGATCGTGTGTGTGTGTGTGTGTGTGTGTGAGTGAGAGAGAGAGAGAGAGAGCGTGTGTGTCCCGGTGCATATTGGGATGGCTGTTTGTATGCATGTTCCCTCAGGTGAGAGTGAGAGGAGATGAAATGAAGCCGGGCTCCGAGTCGTCTGATGTTTCTCCTCCTGATAAATTGATATAATTAAAAATAAATATAAAGCTGTGTTGAGCTGCAAGCCCGCGGCCATGGAAGTGCGCGCTGGAGTTTCTCTGAACGCAGCCATGCTAATTCCTCTTAAATCATCACGTCTGACAACAAAGAACCGGAAAAACACAACATGCACGCACACACACACTCTTCCTTCTCTGTCTCAGTCTAACACATTCTTACTCACACACACTCACACACACACACACTCACACACACACACACACAGAGTCTGCCTCATTCATCATTTCTTCCCTCTCTCACTTTCTCTCTCTTACTGGAGTGTTAATTAGATTACCATGAGGACAGTTTTCCCCTGAGATATCCCGAGGTGACTCCAGCAACTTTCTCTCTCTTTCCTGCGAGCACTAACTCATCCAGGAAAGGACATCACTTCATGAATGGAAATTAATTTCAAAATGGTGGACTGTGTACATTAAGTGAATGTGTTGTTTAATATCATTTTGAATATTGACCATGACTGAAAATGTGCTAAATGCTAGCCAGCATATAGATAATATAGTAAATATAGTACTAAATGCGAAAGGTAAGTTGGAAAACGTACAATGTTGGAAAACGGCGCAATGTAAAACAGTAACTGTGTGAGGTAAATTAGTAAATGCGAGAGGTAAACGGGTAAAACCGAAAGGCAAATTATTAAATGTGAAAAGTAACTGGTAAAAAACGAGAGGTAAAAGGTAAATGCAAAATGCAAATAAATTGCTACATATGAAAGGAAAACTAGTAAATGTGAGTGTGAGACAGTAAATGTGAAAAGTATTCTAGGAAATCCAAAAGGTACACTAGGAAATTCAAGAGGTAACCTGGTAAATGTGAAAGCTAAACTAGTAAATGCAAGCTGAAGATAGGAAATGTGACAGGGAAGCTAACAAATCCAAAAGTCAAACTAGTAAATGCGAGAGGTAACCTGTTAAATGTGAAAAGTATATTAGTAAATGCAAAAGATAAATTAGTAAATGTGAAAGGTAAATTAGTAAATGTGAAAGGTAAATTAGGAAATGGAAGTGGTAAACTAGTACATATGAAAAGGAATTGAGTGAAAGGAACATTAGCGAATGTGAGCTAATCTAGCGAACATAAGAGGGAGAACTAAGGAATGTGTGTTTTTTGTAAATGTGAGAGGTAATTAAAAGAACGCAGGAGGCAAATTATCAGAACTAAGAGGTAAATTATTAATTGCGAGTGTTATCAGTGAACGTGAGAGGTGAATTAATGGATGTTAGAGGTTCTCCCTCTCATACACACACACGAGATGTTGTTTGTATAATTATTGCCATTGATTGTGAGGTGGAATTTCAAGTAGATTTGGAAATAGTCTCATTTGGGTTTTTTTTTTTTACATTGCTAGAATGCAGTATAGGATTATTTCCATAAAAATATAGACTTGTCCAGTTTCTTTGTAGTAAATCCTACATCTGTTTCTACACCTTTTCAACTGATTATGGTTCAAATCACAGAAACAGGTTTAAGGTGAGAGAACATGGTTTATTCAGAACCACATCACCTTTGTTGTCGTGTTGTTCTTACCCACACTAACAATCTGTCTTTCTCAAAACGTTTCCAAAACACGCCGTCTAATCCCCACCCGAATCCTTCTGATCCGGGATCCCGACCCAACCGAGCTCCGACTCTCACAATCACATGTACACAACATACTCACACTCTGCTCATTTAAATATCAGACTCATTTAAATATTCCCTCATTTGAATATTCTTATTAGGAACTGCACAGTGCTCTGGCCGGATTCTCACGTGATTCGGGCATCAATCAAAGCCGCTGTTGCATTAATCAGTCCTTCCTTCACTGCACTTTTTTGTCTGTTTTTCTCCCCCCTCTTTTTTTCCTAAACTTCCCTTTAGAAAAAGTTTCAAGAAGTTTCTATAAATTAATAACACCATGCGGCCGTACGGAGCCGTCCCGCCTTTGAACGGAACGGTATTGATCTTGCAGGTGAGGCAGACCGGAGCTCGGATCAGCACTTCAAACAGAATGATGCGCAGGTTTGGAATGGCAAACTCTCCCTCTCTCGCTCTCGCTTTCACTCTTTCTCCCTGGTGAAAGCCCCGCTGAACGGAGCCGGCCCTGAGACGACACACACCGGCTGAATTAACATTTCACATGTCCCTGCTAAACTCTCCTCAAATACGTAAACCACTTAAAACTCCAACGGCAAATAGGCAAGCCGTCCCAGCGGAGTGTGTGTGTGTGTGTGTGTGTGTGTGTGTGTGTGTAACAGAGATACTGAATTTATACCTGTACGAAGTGTCATTTAGGTTGCAGTTCAAACCTGTAACATTTACTCATTTACCTTTTGCATTCACAGAAAGCACTCGCATTTATTAATTTACCTCTCACATTTGCTAAAATATATTTTGTGTCCATCCATCGGACTCTCGCATTTACTGATTTACTTCTTGCATTTCCAAAAAACAACCGCTCTCAGGTTCACAAGTTTGCCTCACACTCACTAACTGAATGCGCCCCTTTGCTAATTTACTTAGCACATGTACTCTTGCATTCAAATAAAACAAAAATTAAAATTGCATTTACGAATGTTTGCTCATTTGCAAATCTACATTTTTTTGTTTAGCTCTAGCCTTCAGTACTTTATCTCCCATGTTTAAAAAACTACTCACATTAACTAACTTACTTCTCATTAGCGAAATTTACTTTTTTTTTACATTTACTACATTTTCTTTTGCATGTAACAGCTCTTACATGTCCTAGTCTTACATGTACTACCATTTGCATTTAATAGTTTAGCACTCACATTTAGTAGATTAACTCTCGCATTTACAAGTTTATCCCTTGCGATCACCAGTCTACCCTTTCATATTAGTTTACCAAAAACATTTACTAGTTCGCCCTTATTAGTAAATGTGAGAGGTAAACTAGCCAATGCCATAGGTGAACTTTTAAATGCAAATGTCAATATAGTAAATCAAATCAATTCAAAACTTATAATCCAACAGATAAACTCATAATTGGTAGTAGTAAAACAATAATTGTGAGAGGCAGACAATTAAACATGGCTATTTCATGTTTAAGCTATTACAAGGTAGTAGGCACATTAGTGAACAAGTGAAGGAAAAAGATTAAATGTATTGTTTTTTTTTGGAAATTTGAGAATAAACTAATAGATTAATTAATGATAGTTCTTTCTGTAATTGTGAGAGATAGATGAATAAACTTTTTTTTTTAAATAAACTATTTTATATCTCATTCACTAGTTACTGATACTGTGTGTGTGTGTGTGTGTGTGTGTGTGTGTGTTCTTTGAGCTGACTAAGTGGATAATTCTCATTAAAACACTCGTAGTGTGAAATTCTTTGGCTTAACTTCAGTTACAAAGAACAAATCCCTCGAATAATCCTCCAAGTGCACAGCTCCAAGCAAGCTAACAGGAGTTTGTGTGTGTGTGTGTGTGTGTGTGTGTGTGTGTGTGTTGGGTGTGGAGTTATTTGGTTGCACCTGTCTGGGGATTGTACGCATGGGAGTGAGTCGGCCATGTCGGTTGTGAGCAAGCATTCATGGGAAGGGTAGTCCGTGTGTACGTGTGTACGTGAGTGAGTGAGTGAGTGAGTGAGTGAGTGAGTGAGAGAGTGAGGGAGGGAGTGAGCGAGGGAGTGAGTGAGGGAGTGAGTGAGCGAGAGAATCAGGTGCACAGGTGGCAGGAGTGAGCGTGTCAGGTGCAGGAGTGGACATGACACAGAGCTGAGAGACAACATCAGGAATCACCAACACCATGCTTCTCAGTAAGGACTGTATTCTTCATTTTAAAAGCCTCGCCTTTTCCCTTCATATATAATTCTGATTATTGCGGCCAAACAGTTCACTTTTTGTTTCACTTGAATGTGCTTTCAAAAAGCTGATCACCTACAAATTTCAGTCAAATCTCAAATCAAGAGTTTTATATTTACCTATAATTATTGATTCTTCTTCTAAATTTATTTACAGATGATTTATGGCACAAACCTAGCTAGCCTATATACAGAATGAATCTCTACACTAGTGAGCAGAGTCTTTCTCTCAATCGGAACAGAGAATATAAAACACAGTACATGTCCTGATAACGCTTGTTAAATCAGCATGACATTACCTGCTGTCTGTTCTCCTGCTGCAACTTCTGGTTTTGCTCACTGTTTAAAAACATATGCAGAAGGTTATAATTACTGTCAGGTCCATTAATATTTGGACAGTCATTATTTTAGCCGTCTACCACAGTATATGGGTTTAAATCGGAAAGTGCAGATTTTCAGCTGTAATTTGATTAATCTGTGTGAACAGTGTAGGAATTACAGCATTTTTATATCCAAAAGTAATGGGATAAATAAACGTAATCATAAATTATTTTTGTTCTCAATACTTGGTAGCAAATCCTGTGCAGTAAATGACTGCTGGAAGTCATTTTGCCTTCAGTGTGTGAAAATACATGCTCAGTTGGATTCACGTCAGATGATTGATCTTGGCCACTTGTGGAGGTGGGGGCGGGGTTTAGTGCAGGGGTATGAATGGAGAGTGAAGTCACAGGAGTTAAGTGGCAAGAAGTCGCTCCTGAAATGGATTTAATTAATGAGTATGCTCTGTGTTGTAGTGAACAGTGGAGGCCATAAAGCTGAGAGACAGCTGACAGCGAGGAGAAAGAAAGAGTTGTGATCCAGTGCAGAGCCCTGTGTGTGTGTGTGTGTGTGTGAGTGTGTGTGAGTGTGTGTGCGCTTGTGTGCGTTTTATTTCATGTTACTTTCCGTGTGTTTAAGTTAGCATGTGTCACAGTGTGTGACCTGAGGAAACAACGAGGAAAAACACTGAAAAGTGAAAGTAATAAAATAAAGTGCCAGTAAGAGTAACCCGCCTGCCTCCCCCTCTTCAGTCTCCTGAATCCCTCAAAGTGTCACATCATTGTAAAACTTCTGTAAAACTTCTGTGCCTCAAGAGGATTTGGGTTGGTTTTGAAGTATGCTTCGGCTCATAGTCCATCTGCTCTGTGAAACACCTTCCAATGAGTTTTAAAACATTTGACTAAATCCGATCAGGTTATATAGCTTTATACACTTCAGATTCATCCTGCTGCTTTTCTCAGCAGGCACATCAAAAATAAATACAA